>PVJI01020013.1:8954-29950 GCA_004026765.1 Micronycteris hirsuta
TGCCCCCCACCCCCCTTCCCCCCTCCTTTAGTTTTGTCCATAGGTCATACACATAAGTCCTTCTGCTTCTGCACTTCCTATACTATTCTTAACCTCCCCCTGTCTGTTGTCTACCTACCATTTATGCTACTTGTTCTGTGCCCCATTCCCACCCTCTCCCCCTACCACTCCCCTGTTGATATTCCTCCATACCTTATATAACTCTCTTTAACATTTCATACAATAAAGGCTGGGTGGTGATGAACTTCTTGAACTTGACCTTATCTGAGAAGCACTTTATCTGCCCTTCCATTCTAAATGAAAACTTTACTGTATAGAGTATTCTTGGATGTAGGTCCTTGCCTTTCATGACTTGGAATACTTCTGTCCAGCCCCTTCTTGCCTATAAGGTCTCTTTTGAGAAATCAGCTGACAGTCTTATGGGAATTCCTTTGTAGATAACTCCCCTTTTCTCTTGCTGCTTCTAAGATTCTCTCCTTATTTTTGATCTTGGGTAATGTAATTATGATGTGTCTTGGTGTGTTCCTCTTTGGGTCAAACTTCTTTGGGACTCTCTGAGCTTCCTGGACTTCCCAAAAGTCTATTTCCTTCACCAGCTTCAGGAAATTCTCCATCATTATGTGTTCAAATAAGTTTTCAATTCCTTGGATTTCTTCTTCTCCTTCTGGCAGCCCTATGATCCGTATGTTGGGACGTTTACAGATGTCTTGGAGGTTTCTGAGCCCCTCCTCCTTTTTTTGAATTCTTGTTTCTTCATTCTTTTCTGGTTGGATGTTTTTTTCTTTCTGCTGGTCCACTCTGTTGATTTGAGTCCCAGTTTCTTTCTTATCCCTATTGGTTCCCTGCAGATCTCTCCTCATTTGTTCAAGCAATTTCGATAATTTTTCGTCGAATTCTGTGAGCATCCTGATTACTAGGGTTTTGAACTGTCCATCTGATAGGTTGTCTATCTCTTGGTCGGTTAGTTCTGGAGCTTTGATCTGTTCCTTTCTTTGGGCCATTTTTTTTTCCCTCAGTGAGCCTGTTACTGTAAGGAGGGCGGAGCCTTGGGGTTCACCTGGGCAGGGAAACTCACAGTAGTGCTGTGACATAGCCTGTGGGGGTGGGACCTGAGAGCACAATGGCTCCTGCTCCGCTCTCTGCACCCACACCGCCTCCCGCAAGCAATTTGACCCCCTCTGCACCAGCTCCAGGGGTCGCTCTGGGGTCGGTGGACAGGCTGCACAACTCCAATCCCCAGTGGATCTCCCCAACGAACTCTCCTGTGAGGCCGGGAGTTCCTCCCGCCTCCAACTCCACCCCCACAGGCGCTCTCAGTCTGCGCCAATGGGTTGAGCCCTACTTTCTCTCCAGGTTTGTCTGCACGCGAACGCGGACCTGCCCGGTCCACCAGTCTCAGCCCCGCTGGGTCCGGATGAGCCGGGCACTGGCCGCTCTTTGGTCAGGCACCCCGACTCGGTGTGCTGCAGCCCCGCGGGAACCGCCCCTCCAACCTTGGTCCTGCCGTCTGCTCACCAGCTCGCTGCAGGGTTCCCCGAGCTCCCTCCGCCCTGTTCCTCCCGGCTCACCAGACTGGATGAATGTATCCTCTTTAATTCCTTGGTTGTCGGACTTCCTCTCAATTCGATTTTCTGTCAGATCTGGCTGGTTTTGTTTAGATAAATTTCTGGTTTTTTCCTTGTTTGGCTGTGCAAGGAGGCACGGCATGTTTACCTATGCCACCATCTTGTCGGAAGTCTCTCCTATACTATTCTTAACCTCCCCCTGTCTGTTTTCTGCCTACCGTTTATGCTACTTATTCTCTGCACCTTTTCCCTCTCTCTCCCCCCTACCACTCCCTTGTTGATATCCCTCCATGCCTTATATAAATCCCTTTAACATTTCATATAATAAAGGCTGGGTGATGATGAACTCCTTGAACTTGACTTTTATCTGAGAAGCACTTTATCTGTCCTTCCATTCTAAATGAGAGTTTAGCTGGATAGAGTATTCTTGGATGTAGGTTCTTGCCTTTCATGACTTGGAATACTTATTTCCAGCCCCTTCTTGCCTGCAAGGTCCCTTTTGAGAAATCAGCTGACAGTCTTATGGGAATTCCTTTGTAGGTAACTGTCTCCTTTTCTCTTGCTGCTTCTAGGATTCTCTCCTTATTTTTAATCTTGTGTAATGTAATTATGATGTGTCTTGGTATGTTCCTCTTTGGGTCCAACCTCTTTGGGACTCTGAGCTTCCTGGACTTCCTGAAAGTCTATTTCCTTCACCAGCTTGGGGAAGTTCTCCTTCATTATTTGTTCCAATAAGTTTTCAATCCCTTGGTCTTCCTCTTCTCCTTCTGGCACACCTATGACTCAGATGTTTGGACGTTTAAAGATGTCCTGGAGGTTCCTAAGCCTCTCCTCAGTTTTTTGAATTCTTGTTTCTTCATTCTTTTTTGTTTGGATGTTTTTTTCTTTCTGCTGGTCCACTCTGTTGATTTGAGTCCCAATTTCCTTCTCATCCGTATTGGTTCCCTGCAGAGTTCCCCTCATTTCCTTTATATTATCCTTCATTTGTTCAAGTAATTGCGATAATTTTTCATCGAATTCTGTGTGCATCCTGATTACCAGTGCTTTGAACTGCGCATCTGATAGGTTGCCTATTTCTTCATCACTTAGTTGTATTTTTTCTGGAGCTTTGATGTGATCTTTCATTTGGGCCATTTTTTCTCGGTGCACCTGTTACTTTAAGGGGCGGAGCCTTGGGTGTTCACCAGGGCGGGGTAACTCATGTCAATGTGTTGTGACGCAGCCTGTGGGGGCGGGTCTTGAGAGAACAATGGTGCTTGCTCTGCTCTCCACACTTACACTGCTACCCACAAGTAAGTTGGGCCCTTCTTTGCTGGCTTTCGGGTCGGTGGACGGGCCTGCACAGTTTCAAGTCCCTGTGGGTCTCCCTAACGAATTCTCCTCTGAGGCCGGGAGTTCCTCCAGCTGCCGCCTCAACCCCCACAGGTGTTTTCAATCGGTGGTTTGAGGTTTTATTTCCCTTCGCTGGTGGGTTGCTGCTCGGTCTGCTCCGCTCCCCGCTTTTTCTCCTGGTTTATCTGCACACGAATGAGGGCATGCCCAGTCCACCAACTTCAGCCCCACTGGGTCCAGGTGGGCTGGGTGCTGGCTGCGTTTTGGTCAGGCACACCTGCCGCGGGTCTTTCCCGGCAGCTGCAGCGCTGCCAGTACCACTCCACAAACCGCCGTCCTGCCATGGGCTTACTACCAGGCTCGCTGAGCGTTCTCTGCCCTGCTCACCATGCACTCTCCACCCAGCTCCGCCCCACTTACCAATCTGGATGAATGTGTCTTCTTTAACTCCTTGGTTGTCGGACTTCCACTCAGTTTGATTTTCTGTCAGATCTGGCTGTTTTGTTTATTTAAATTGCTGATTTTCCTCTTTTGGTTGTGTGAGAAGGCACAGTGTGTCTACCTACGCCTCCATCTTGCCGGAAGTCCTAAATTATTTTTTAAAATAGAAATTAAATGCCACAACTTTGTTAAATGACCCGTATTTAGAAACTCCATCTGCTAACACTTCTCAGTCATATCCCCATCTATCACCACAAAAGTGATATCAGATGCTCCATGTTTAATTCAACAAGCATTTTTCAGGAAATAACTATATAAACAAGAAAGGGTAAAAAATGTGTGTGGGTATTATGATTAAAAGAATGTGCAAGATTTGTGGTGGGGACCCAAGGTGTGAGCCTTTTTTAATATCATTGACTCATCAAATGTCCAGTTATAAGGGAGCTGGGCACTGAAAAATTTTACACTGCCAAGGAACAAAGCATCCAGAGTGGGGAGAGTTAAGATAGCTGTGTCTGAGAGAGCCTGGGAAAAGACATAGCAAAGACAGTACTGTCACACCAGTAAAATAAGCTGAAGAAACTCAGTTGCTGGATTCTGACTTTTTGCTTTACATATTAAATTGTATATATGAGGTGGTTTATAAATCAAACATTTTAAATGAACCTATAAATTTCAGTGTATCTAGGACATTTTGATATAAGAATTCTTGTGCTATAATGCTTTTGTGAAAAGAAAATATCCCTTTATTGTAAAACAATTTTCCTTACATTCGTTTCTTACAAATTCAAACTTGTAAATATGTTTGCTTAAAACAAGGTATAGATGGAAAACTGAAGTACGAATAATGATAGCCATTAAACATTTAGAGTGTTTACTAGTAGTATTTTTGTACACTATTTCTCACAACAGCCTTGTGTTTATATGTATTATTGTCACTGTTTTGTACATAGGAAACTTTTCATTGAGGCTCTGAGCACAATTAGATTACTCATGTATAACAAAAGCTATATATACTGCACACAAAACCATTTAATTCCTAAGACCATGCTTGTTCTTTCAACTGTGATGTGTAAAAGTGCCTAATTGTGATAGCATTAAGTAAGGTCACTGTCAGTGATGATATGTATGTGAAGTACGTGATTATCCCCAACTGTAGACAGGTTACCTTTTACTTAGAGTTGAGACTAAAGACTATAAATCAATGCACTTGTATTCCTTAGTACGCAAAGCTATCTCTAGAAAGTTTTGTAATGTAGTGATACTTTTGCTAGGGCTTTTCAGGGAGGCATAATGACATTAAACAGAAATGTAGTGGTGGTTAAAAGCAAGATATATTATTGGTCAGTGAATATACCAATTTAATTGTAAGCTTAGTGTCTAAGAAGGATGGTGCAGGCACTGAAAAGCCAGACTACTGAGTTAAATGTACTTTGAAGAAAATGGGGTACTTTTAAAAGATTATGAACCAGAGAATGGTCAAAGCAAACAACTTTCTCCCATGCCCCAGGTTTTCCTCAGCACCAGGAGAGGGGCTTGGATCTTGAATCGTGTAGCAGACTATGGATATCCTTTTGATATATTGATCTATTCTCGACTTAAACATTTTGTGGGGAAGATTTGTGGTGAATCACTTATAAACATGTATTTTGAAAAAAGGATGAACCAAAGGTTTAACCACGAAATGTATGGCCTGAAGCCTAAACACAGGTATGTTCTCAGGATGGGATTGGGGAGTAATAACCAAACCACAAAAGTAAGGACTGTTCAAATAGGCTAATAGTAGAGCTACCTCTACACATTAAGAAAATCCACAGAATCTGAGGTCAGATTTCTACCTTGCCCCACAGACACCCAACATCTATTGGTCTGTAATCGTTGATCTGTGATCCTCCTTGGCATTAACCATCTGATCATTTCCTTAGGTACTACTTTTTTTTTATACATGATATCCAACAACAACAAAATGGTAGTAGAGGGCAGTGCATCATTAACTCATTCATTCATTCATCCATCCAGCAAACATTGAGTACCTCTTATGAGCCAAGCATTATATTGGGCATGAACATACAGAGATTGAAAACCTGATAGTAATACTAATATGAATAATAACATCTTACCTTTCTAAGGACTTAATAGATTGGCACTTTCTCTCCATTTTACAGATACAAAAATTGACACTAAGGAACTAATTAGCCCAAGATTAAAAAGGAGGTAAATGGCAAATTCAAGAAATGGATTTTACCTTAAATACTCTAATGGGAAGACAGATGATAGAATAAGATAAAGAAATGCATGCATGCTGTGAGAGCATGAAGGGTGGGAGTCCTCACAGCCATGGATGGAGCCTGTGAAAGCATTTCTAGGGGCTGATTTTAAATGATTTTTTCCCCACCAACTTTCTATTTTTTAAATATTCAGATACAAAATGGTAAATACAATGAGCACCCATATACTCTTCACTTAGATTCACCTATTATTCATAGTTCACTATATTGGCTTTCTTTCTCCCCCTCTTTGAAGATAGATCCATACATGTATATCGTATATACTGCATACATACATGTACACATATATGTTTTTTCTGAACCATTTAATAGTAAGTTGCAATTATTAAGACACTATACCCTAAGTTATTCAGCATATATTGCCTGAGAAAAAAGGCATTCTCTTACATAAACACAATGCTATAATCACACTTGGAAAATTTAGCATTAACAAAATACCATTATATAATACATTCAAATTTACCAAGTTGCTCCAATAATACATATTTGTAGCTTTTTAATTTTTAAATCCAGGATCTTGTCAGGTATTACACCATTGCATTTAGCTGTCAGGTCTCTTTAATTTCTCTTAATCTGAAATAATCCAAGGTAAATTGTTTTGCAGAAAGTCTGTATGTTTGGACTTCCTTTAATATATTCAAGTTAAACATTTTGGGCACTAACACTCATAGGTTATGTTGTGCCTTGGTAGATCACATCAGGGGCCACATGATAGCAGTTTATTCCATATTAATGTTGTTAAATTTAATCACTTGAATAAGGTGATATTGACCAGGTTTTTCCTCTGCAAAGATTTTTTTCCTTTGGGGTGATATTTTGAGATTCTGTTCCCCAACACCTTTCACCCATTTATTTTACTCAAATTATGGAAACTGTAGCATCTGTAACTTCAGTGATTACAAAATAAATTGAGAATTTATTGAATAATAGGAAATAGTCAAGCAAATAGGGTAAGGAAGTAGCATTCTAATTGTAAGTACACGATCTTGAAAGAGCAAAAAATATGCTCTGGTGCCTGCATGTAGTCTGCTTTGACCAGACTATCTGGGAAAGATGGAAGAGTGACTGAGCACATCTCCAGGATCACTGGGCAGGTCCAAGTAAACCTCTGTAGTCTTTGCTAAATAAAAAGTTTGGAATGAATACAGTCCAGATCCACTGCAAGATTTTAATCATGTGGGTTACATAATAGTAAATGGATTTTGGAACAACCACTCCAAAAATTACGTAGAACATAGTTAAAAGGGGATGGAGCAGAAGGCTATAAAGACAACTGTAATAGTCCAGTAAGATGGAAAATAGATGAAACTATCCTGGGAGTGTTAAGAGGAGAAAAGAAAAAGACTTGGTGACCAGATGTAAGACTCACTATTTTGTGGCTTAGGTAACTATGTGGATAGATGGTGGTACTGTTAGTCAAAAGGAATAAGTTTGGAGAAAAAGATGAAATCATGAGGTCAGAATGAGAACAGATCCTGTATGTAAAAGCTTAGAGTCAAAGCATAACTAAATGCAACAAACCAGTAATAGTTATTTAAAAATACCATATTCCTGAGGCTAGGCCAGCTCTGTCTGAACATGACGGGCTGAGGATTCTCAGATCCTGTTAACTTAGGATCCAAGGATACAGACTGCTTTTTAGAAAGGTCCAAGACACTGGAAACCCTGCCCTATTTTTTTGACATCCTTATCCTATGGTATCTCTAGGAAACACAAGGAAGTTCATAGAAAACTATTTTGATATAAATTTTAAAATTTTAAGCCATGTCACCTTGGGCAAGCCACTTCTTTACACCTCAGTTTTTTCATCTATAAAACCTAGATAATGACACCTGTCCTGCTTTCTTTATTGGGTTTGTGTGAGACTCAAGTAAGTTAGTGTATATAAAATCAATTTATAACTATAAATTACTATGCACATGTAATTTATTATACAGTTTAAAAAATAATATTCTGAGTCTAGCTCTTGGGCCTTTGAAACTGGAAGTGAGACTCAACAGAATGCTGATAGTCCAGTTCTGTATTCTTCTTTTCATACAGATAAAAATTATTGTCCTGTAGCCTTATTATATAACTGAGAACACTACTATTCCTTGAGTACTACACATGCACCCTCCAACATCTTTCATTTCTGGGGGGATCCAACTTCTGCTCTGAGATCTTGATCTATGCCAAAATGCATTAAAGCTTTTCCAAATCCAATGGGTAGACCAAAAGGGAGACCATTGGCATATTGTTTAACCACCTCCAGCAAAGTAAAACTACTTACATGTTACTGATTCCTCCCTCCCTCCATGCCCCCATGATCACTTTCATTTCTCTTTCTTTTTGGTCTTTATCACCACTCACAGGGCTATGAGTCAACATCCAACAATCAATGATGACCTGCCAAATCGTATAATTTCTGGCTTGGTGAAGGTGAAAGGAAATGTGAAGAAATTCACAGAGACAGCTGCCATATTTGAAGATGGTTCCAGGGAGGATGACATTGATGCTGTTATCTTTGCCACAGGATATAACTTTGCTTTTCCTTTTCTTGAAGATTCTATCAAGGTAGTAAAAAACAAGATATCTCTGTATAAAAAGATCTTCCCTCCTAATCTGGAAAAGCCAACTCTTGCAATCATAGGCTTGATCCAGCCCTTAGGTGCCATCATGCCCATTTCAGAGCTCCAAGCACGCTGGGTCACTCAAGTATTTAAAGGTAAGTAACCATGCAAGTCAACTACTTAATTAATTGGTGGTATGTTTAATTATATTTATGTTCTTGCTTTTAAATAGCTGACACAGTATGTATGAATGTTACAGTGCCTGACACAAAATTAATGTTCAATAATCAATTTTTTTAAAGATTTTATTTATTTTTAGACAGAGGGGAATGGAGGGAGAAAGAGAGAGAAAGAAACATCAATGTGTGGTTGCCTTTCTTTCATGGGCCCGCTACTGGGGACCTGGCCCGAAACACAGGCATGTGCCCTGACTGGGAATTGAACGAGCGATCCTTTGGTTTGCAGCCCGCACTCAATCCACTGAGCTACACCAGCCAGGGCTCAATAATCAATTTTTGAGTGAATATAAAGTAGTTACTTACAACCCTGAACATATATTGTAATCTCCTGGAAAATTGTCCCACAATAGGCATGCTTTGCATGGCGGTGTTTATTTTGTAAGTTTGAGTTCAGGGAGACTTTGAGATCATTGAGAAAATGTTACTTGGGTGATTCCAATGTGCACTCCAGATCAGATACTTATCTAGATTTTAGACAACTGATACATATTTGTGAACAGAAATGGTATGATTTGATTTTAGCCAAAAGTTAAGACCTGGTTAAAGACTAATCCAGAATGAGAAGATTCAACCTCTCAAATTCTCACTTTCCCCCCTTTATATCCTCTCTTTCAGTCTTGACTAGGAGAATTTAGCCAAGAGAAAAAAATAAAAACTTTGGGGTTTGAGATACTAGGCTTAATGTGAGTGAGGAGAATATGTCTTTCAAAGGGCTTAATTATATATAGCATCATTAAAAATATATAATGTTATTATAATTAGAATTACAATTATTCTTATAAATTCTAAAAAATTAGAATTTACAATTGTTCTTCTCTAAACTGGTCAGAGTAAACCCAAAGGCATGTTTTAAAAGTACAATTGGAGTGCATTAATAGGAGAGGCAAGAGTGATTAACAGATTTGAAAATATGCCATTTGAAGTATATCTGAAGAAGCTGGAGAGGTTTAGCCTAGAGCAGATAAGATTCAGGGGAGATATGAGAGTACCCTTCAAATATCTGAAGAGATGTCCCATGGTAGAAGGATTTGATTTGCTCAGTATCACTTCAAAGGGTTGCACAAGGACCAAGGAGTGAAACTTTGAGGATTGCACGATATCAGCTTAACATTAAAAACAAACAAACATTTTTCTATCAGCTGGTGTCACTTCAAGATGGAATGGGCTGCCTCTGAAATTGTGAGGAATCCAAACAGAATAGGAACAGAATGAAAAAGGCTGGATGGCCATTTGGCTAGGCCAATATGGAGTAGATTCAAACCCCAGAACAGGGAGAAATCTAACAAAGAAATTATTTGAGTCTATGGTGGTTATAATAAAACTTTCTATCATTACTAATGTTTAATTAAAACTATCCAGAGTTCTTGCTGGAATTCCTCTTCTCTAGTGCATATCTTTATGGTAGCAGAGAAAAAATAGAAACAATGGTATTAGAGTTGATAAATCAAAAACCTTTCCAAAAAACTCCCCAAGATCTATCATTTCTTAATTCCCCTTAGTTCTATCATTAGTGAATATAAAAGGTTTGCTGATGGAATATAGGTTGGAGATGAAAGCAAGAAAAGAATAGGCTCAGGTGCTGTTGTCTTTAATTTAAATTGGTGACCTAACAAGATAAAAATATGGGAAATAAAAAATATATATATGGTAAAGATAAAAATATGGGAAATAAAAAACATATATACAGTAAAAGTATATTATGTGTCTGAACAAGGAAACACTATAAGAACAGTATTAATGAATTGAGAAAGAACTGCGCCACAGGATATTGTGTGTATATATAATATATATCTTTCTATATTCCTATTTATATATCTATCTAATCTATAGAAGTTTTTCTTTGTTGTTTTTGATGAATTGCTTTTCTCTCCCAGGTATGTTTACTAGAAATATACCTCCTTCCCCAAAATGTTTCTAGTAAATAGAAGTAAAAGTTATGGTACTATAAGTAATTTAAAAGTCAACTCTCAAAATATGTTTCATGAGCATTATAAGAGACATGTGCTTAATCCCAAATGAAGCATTTCAATGTTTCCTCACTGACATATGAATATAAGTAATAATTCCCAAGGGTAAAATGAGAAAACACATGGCAAAACACAGAAGGCTATTTCTTGAGTCTTGAATTTCTGAGTCTCACATTTCAAGAGAGACATGCTAGGATAGTAACTAGCATGTGCCCAGAGAAGGGCAACCAACATGACAGGGCATATAAAACCTGTTATGTGAGGAACTAGTACCCTGCTGTTGATGATAAGACTTGAAAACATTATGACATTCATTTTCAGATGTTTCAAGGCCTGTCATTTAAGATTAGATTCCTTGGTTTCAAAAGGCAGAGCTAAGTCCAATGGGGCAAGTTGCATGGAAGTAAATTTTAGGGTCAATAAAAGGAATATGATTCTAGCAGCTAGAGCAGCCAATTAAAAATCACCTCCTCAGAAGGTAATGAGACCCCCATCAGCAGAAATGTTTAAGGAGAGAAGAGATAACCATTTGATTAAAGTATTTGCACAGGGAAGGCTTGTATTAGGTATGATATATTACCATTTTAAAATTATACCGTTTAGAGTATTCTGGAGTAAAACCTTCTGGTTGGGTGTGGCTAAAATTATCTACATGGCATAGTGCCTATAAATCTTGGCATAAAGCTTATCCTGAGATTAGAGTTGTTTATGTTGACTTAAATACTAATTCTACCTTTTTCTGACCAGCTCCATGATGTTAAATTCCTGCTATTGAAACTAATAGTTCATCAGTGCTTAAGTTCATCTGTAAAGATTGGGTATTATCAGTTGCCCTTGGTCTTACCCCCATTCTGACCAAGTAAAAAAGTTTAGAATATGTGGCTTATCTTCCATAGGACTTCAGGCATGGAATGGGATTGAAAGTTAATCTTTACTTCCTTTTCCCTGTGGTATAAAGCCTCTTTGTTATTAAGAGTACAACTGTAGGTGTGTTCTCCCTGCTCTTTTACTTTGTACTTCATTTCCATGTACTTTAAGGCCATTTATCATTTCCTCATGTCCATATTTCATTTCCCAATTGAAAGACTATGCTAAGGAGGAAGCAGGTATCAGTTATAAGGCAGAGTTAAGAGAAATACCTTCTAAAGATAAAGTAGAATAGAGAAAGCTACTGATGTTAATATCATTGTATTATGTAGTAGGGTAAGTTGATTGAGGCAAGGTGTAACCTCCTTGAGTACAGAAAACTATCCTGTGATGTGGACTCAGGCCTACAGTGTCTGAGGCATTATGGATGAGAATAAGTCTACCAAGACATGATCTGCTTGGGGAGGAAAGGTGGCTGATCTCTCAAAGGAGAAGGATCAGGAACCTGTTCCTCAGTGGGCTTTTACTGGGTTTAATTTGCATAGGAATACAGGGCGGATATGTAAAGCTCATCAATCATTGCCAGGCAAATGTAATGATTAAACAATAGATAACATTCAAAGAACCCCGAGGGCTTATTTTGAGTCAGATAGCTAAAGGGCCATGAAACTTTGGGGAACAAACTCATTTCATGCTTGGACCCTTATAATTTAAATTGAGGGTATTAGCAAAGCAGGTTTCACAGGATTTTATGCATTCTTTCTTTGGCCTGATTGCCCTGGGGAACCCGCCCTTTCCAGCACAGGACTGCACTGCCCTCTGTCATTGTTTCAGGCTTAAATCAGGCAGGGGAAGTAAGGCAGCCAAGAGATTAGGAGACTTCTTGCAGGCAGAATGAAGACTCAGGCTGTGTCAAAGCTGAGGGCCATGGGTCCATCACCCCTTTTTTCTGTAGCCCCCAAGTCCTTCCCTGGGATCTCCTTAGTGACCGTGCCTGTCTTAGGCCGTTCCTCCCTTGAGGAATCTTACCTGTCATTGGCTAACGGGCCATGCGCTCAGGGCCAAGCAGGGTGAAGTAAAAGGGGCAGAGGTGGTGCCCCAGCCAGGGAGATAAGCTTTGTCTCCTTAGTGGCTTAGGGTCCCAAGGTCTCTCACTCAGCCTTAGCCACAGGGGGGTTACAGCTTCTGAAAGCAGGCAGGGCGGTTCCCAGCAATCCTTTATTTCTTTGAATTCTCCATAATGTAGTAATTGTTAATAGGATTATTGTTCCTACTGAAGTAACTTTACACTTAAATGTTTGGTTTTTCTCTTTAGGGCTAAAGACATTACCTTCACAAAGTGAAATGATAACAGAAATAACTAAGGTTCAAGAGAAAATTGGAAAAAGGTAAGAAATTCTCCCAGGAAAGTATGTGCTAAATTTTTCTACTTAATAAGAACAATGTTGTACTATATTTATCTTCATTGTGTTAGTTTAAGGATTTAGATTGTATTTTGAAGGAAAAGGAAATAATAGTTTCTGACAATAGAATGGAGAAATAGCACCAAGTGATTTGGATATGGCTGGGGAATAAGAAAGAAGCTTAAGAAAAATATTTAAAATCATGTGTTTAGGGCCTAAAAGAAAAGTCAAGCAGTAAAAAGCGTATGGAGAGAAAGTCAGGCATATATATGGTTTTTGCAAGGTTTACTTGAAGTGCTTGTAGAGCTGCCAGAGAAAGGAAAACTGACAATGAATTAAGCAGTATATATGGTTGAATTCTAAATCTGCAGGTAGATTTACAAACCTGCAGAGGCCATTTTGTGGACTGTCATCATGTGACAGCACTCTCAGGTCACAGTGACTCCTGATTTGGAAAGGCTTGGGTGGATACAATAACTCAGCAATCTGAACTTCAGAACTGAGCTTGTCACTGGTTGATTTTTATTTGGACAAAGTAGAAGTTGATGATAAGTTCCTAAAATTTTGTGTAAAAGTCAGAGGCACAATCACTCCAGGCCTAAATATGTGGTTTTCTTTAAATGGTTATATTGGCATAACTCTTCCTTATCTTTGAGGAGGAGAAAGAGAGTTTTTATTTAACTCTTATGCCTTTTCCAGATACTCTACTTTCTCCTTGTTTTCACTGTCAAACTTCTGCAATAAATATTCAGCACTATATGCTCTAAATTCTCACCCTTTCTTTCTCCTAAGCTCCCTGCATTGTAACTCCTGCTACTGCTTTCTTAAAGGTCATCCATGACCACCTTCATTTTCCTTCCTCTCTCAGTTTGACACTTTTAAACATTTCATCTTTCTCTTCCTTCTTGGAGTGCTTTCTTTCCTAGTTTTTCTGGTACTAAAATATCCAATTTCAATTCTACCTTTCCCTTTACTTATTTACTTATTTTTGTCTGGCTACCTTCTGATTGAGCAGTCCCTAAGGATATAATTTACCCTTTATTGAGGGTCAACTATGTACATACACTAAATGGTTTGTATGTATGAGTTTATTTATTCCTCATAAAAACCCCACAAGGCAGGTGCTAGTGAATCTCTTTGTGAAAGCTTCGTGAATACTACAACCTGTGACCCAATACTATAGGATAAATGCATGTCTATAAACCCTTGAGCCAATGTAACATCCTTAAGGGAGGACTCCCAGATTCTGATCTGTCTTGTCTTCTCTTCTAAACTTTAGAATCTGTCAGTTCCTGTGGAATTCCATTTCACCAGTTCTACCTTAAATTTATTTTCTATTTTTTTTCCTGCCCTTGTTTTTGGATTCTTTTAATAAGCCCATCTAATCTTAATTAATTTGACTTGGCTTTTCTCTTCCACTGTTCTTTCTTTTATTTTTATTGTAGTAAGTAAAAAAAGAAAGTTACTTGTTAGCTCTCTAAATCCCACTCCTTCTACACAGGTATCTTTATTACCACATTTCCCTCTAAAAAGCCCTTTTAGCTCTTCAGATCTGCACTTGGTGTGATCATTCCATCTGACTCCATTTGGAGAGTCACTTCCTCTTATGGGATGTCATTCTTCCCCCTCCTTTCAAGATTCTGATTTAACATTGGCTCTCAGAAGTTCTGCTCTGTGGAACTCACCACCACTGCTGTCAGGGGTCCCACACTGAAGTTTTGTGTATTCTCTCTTTCTGTTAACATCAGTCTTCTGTTATATCAGGACCTGCTATACTTGCCTCTCTATGTCCATCCTTGTTTATCACAACATATCCTCTACTGTAGGTAGTGCCTACAGATATTTCATATTCACATTCTTCACTCATCCCTGCCTTATTCCTTCACTCTGCTGTTCCCTTGACTTGTTATACTTTCCTCTTTGTTCTTAATGTATCTGTATTTTCACATCCTTCAAATATTTATTATAGCTCTATTTTAACTACCCTCTTCTACATTTCTATTTAGCAAAAGTGATTTGCCAAAAGTCTTATATTCTTCTATGTTTCCTGTGTATCTGTCTTATCTCCTCCAGTAGATGATAAAGTCCTTAAGGATAGAGACAATGTCTTATCTTTCTTCCCTATTTTTCACAGCTCTCGGACCAATATTGAGCCAATAGCAGGCATTTAGAAAGCATTGATTAATTCACTGATTGATTAATTAATTAAATTGTGATTAGACCATGGCTTTTGTCTTTGCTTCAGGTATGTGGAGAGCCAACGCCATACCATTCAGGGAGATTATATAGATACCATGGATGAGCTTGCTGATCTTGTGGGTGTCAAGCCCAATCTGCTGTATTTTGCCTTCACTGACCCCAAACTGGCATTAAAATTATTATTGGGACCCTGTACTCCAATCCAATATCGTCTACAGGGCCCAGGAAAGTGGAATGGGGCTCGAAAAGCTATCCTTACCACAGAAGATCGTGTGAGGAAGCCTCTGATGACGAGAGCAACTGCAAGCAGTAATTCCACAACTTCTACAGTAACAATGGCCAGATGTGTGCTGGCTGTTGTTCTCTTTGCTGTAATTATAACCTATTTTTAGCTGTTCCGTTGTCCTTGTGCCAGTTTTCTTTGGGGAGCTGGATTTAGAGATATCTTCAGAATCTGATAAGATTGAGCAACTCTCAGTTTCACACTGCCCAGAAATCTACTTTTATATCCCTTTCCAAAACATTTATCCTCTTTCCTATTTTCTCCACAATGGAATTTCAGCTTTTCATTCATATGAACTCGTCTTCCTTATTATGGCCCATCATGTTTTCCTTTCAGCCATTCCTAGACTGTGAGCTCAGATACTCTCTTAGTTATCTTTTCATGTCCTAACAGAGTTCTTGATACATGATAGATACTTAATAAAGTATTTGTTGTTATTAGCCCTGGCTAGTGTGGCTCAGTGGATTGAGTGCCAGCCTGCGAACCAAAGGGTTGCCAGTTCGATTCCCAGTCGCAGCACATGCCTGGTTGTGGGCCAGGTCCCCAGGGGGGCGCGCATGAGAGGCAACCACACATTGATGTTTCTCTCCTTCTCTTTCTCCCTCCCTTTCCCTCTCTCTGAAAGTAAATAAGTAAAATCTTTTTTTAAATGTTTGTTACCAAATATTATGGTGGGGAGCGTAAGTCAATATCTACATGAGAAATGGGTGACTCCGTGTAACTCTGGATTTGTTTTTCTGTTAGAAACTCAATCTTTTGTTGGTTTTTAATATTGTAATTAAATGTATGTTTCCTGAGGGATAGGAAAAATAATGGTCTTATAACAGTTGTATATACCTAAGATACATAGATAATTAAACATTTTGTCTCACTAGCTACTCACTAGTGTTTCTGATACCTGGTCATTTTGACTCTTCCTCACAGCTAAAGGTCTTTAGTATCTTAATGAAGAAACTACCTTTAACTTTCTAGGCTTATGGGTCATTCTGATAATCTAGCATTTGTCAGAAGATTCAACTTTGTTGAAAAACTTGAGACTTCAGATTAATTGTCCTATCTTTTCTGATCTTTTAGTTTGCATGTTAGAATCTAACAAGATTTTACCTTATGAAATATAAGTAGCTGCCTACTGTTGTAGTGTGGCCTACAAATGTGATTTGATTTGTCTCCCCCTACTCCTGCTTTCTCCACTCCAATCCTTCCCACATAAAGTCTGAGTAATAAGTATTTGAAGAGGTCATTTCTGTATTAAATTAGAATTGATATTAACTAAACATAGGGGCATTCAGAGGGAAGGGGGTGGGGAGGTAGTAAAGAAAAGGGTAAAGGGTCAAATATACGGAGATGGAAGAAGATTTGACTGGATTGTGGGTACAAATGCAATATAAAGATGATGTATCATAGAATTATACACTTGAAACCTATATGATTTTATTAACCAATGTCACCCAAATAAATGTATTTAAAAATAAATAAGTATAAGGGTATTCTTCTTATGACAATTCTCTATATCATACAATGTAGTTCTGAAAAATAAAGTAAATGAAATGAAAAGCAAGGATTCCCACTTATGTTCCAGTGCCACTGTTGATTCTGTTTTCTCATCTGTAGAAGTTTTGCTCCATTCTTATCTCCCAGAGAAGATAACTAAGTGTTAGCTATCAGGCACACTGAATTTCATGAATGAAGGTACTATATCTACTAGCCAGGTATATGTTCATAAATAGCTATTGTGCACTACACTTTGGGATTGATGCCTGTTACTTAGTAGAAGGATAAACTTGGAAAACTGAAAGAAAAACATTAGAAATTATTATCTTTCTTAATAATACACATAAGAGAACCAGAAATATGAGAACTGCAACTTCCTCATGATAAAATTATTTGGACAATTTCCTGACCTTTGGCCTAATTTACCTGTGGAAATGTCTTTTGAGAATTAAAGAATTGACAACCAATATTACTTCCTAGGTCTTTTTCCTTCCCTAATTCTTATGATGTTGGGTATTTATAATCTATTAAAATGGACCTAGTATCTTTTTTTGTTTTGGTTTTTTTTTTTAAGATTTTATTTATTTTCAGAGAGAGGAGAAGGGAGGGAGAAAGAGCAATGTATGGTTGCCTCTCACATGGCCCTCACTGGGGACCTGGCCCGCAACCCAGGCTTGTGCCCTGACTGGGAATCAAACCAGGACCCTCTGGTTCCCAGCCCACGCTCAATCCACTGAGCTACACCAGCCGGGAGGACCTAGTATCTTAATCTGCAGGCTAATTCAAAAGTAAATTGAGGGTCACTTGCTATTTTTTTATTTCTTTTAACATATAAATTTGCCTCTTTTAGCAGGTCAGTTTGTGCATAAATGGTCCTTTCATAATAAAATTCCTAATCATCAGCAAAACGTACCCCAGTTTTCTTTACAAAAATTTTTACTCTAAATTCATTGACTGTCTTTCTCATTATAATGTGCAAGGTTATGAAAAAATCATTGATTAATTTCTAAAATGACCTAAAAGATATGAATAGGAAATTGAACTCAGAACAATTCAAGGTACAAACTCGTAACTGCTGAATATGTACTAATACTCATCAATTTATCATATCTTGCTTTTGTAATTATATTAAAAGCTTACATCATTTTTCCCAATTAGATTATACAATAGAATGCATCTGTATAGTGCCAAACAGCACGGACATGGTCAAAAGCAAACTGATACAGTATGTCAAAGGGACACAAGAGCAAACTGGAAGTGGACCCAGTGGTCAAAGATGTAACAATTTGAGCAATAAAATAAATTACCTAGTGTTAGATTATAACATAAAATATAAAAAATACCCATGAGTCTATACTGATGTAAATGATTGAATAAATTAATAAGAGGGAAGAACACACAAATCTCCCATACACAATTCCAAATAATTTATGTAGACACTCTGTCTTAAGCGTACAGTACATAGTGACATCCTTCCAAAGAGAGCAGTGTAGAAAGAGGGACTAATAACTTTACAATGGAGAAATCTGACAAATACTGCCTCAGCTGGGTGATTAAGATTAACATCCACAGTGAAGTCATGTTGATAGTATGTACCCTTGTAACCATAGACAATCAACTCTATTTGAAAACCAATCAATGAAAGGTAAGAATTAAGCATATTATACTTCCACAAGATTGTTAATTTTATGTATCAACTTGGAGGGTATTTCAGTCAGCCTGAGTGGTGGGGAGTCTCCCCCATTGACCAAGATGGCGGCAGGAGGAGGTCCTTACATGGAGCACTGCCAAAAGCTAGAAATATGAGTGGATAGAAAAAGTCCTCCCCTCCCTATCCCTATAAGAACAGCAGCCTTGAGTAGAAAGAGGAGATGGTCTTTGAGATGGGAGGCCACCATTCTCCCAGGTCACAGGTGACAGCTTAATAAAGCCTCTTGCCTTTTGCACCAGCACCTGCCACACAAGTTTGGCTTTCTTTGGGGCATGCAGCTGACCCTCTGTTTGTTCAGTTACACCCTTGATATGATGTGATGAGAAGGGTACTTCTGTTGTCTTCCTCTTAAAATCCATAGCCCAGACTAACCATAAGAAAAATATCAGATAAACCCAAGTTCAGTAATATTTTATAAAATATCTAATTAAAAATGGCCAAGATCATCAAAAATAAAATAAGTCTGAGAAACTGTCATAGTCTAGAGGAGTCTAAGGAGACCTGACATCTAAATGTAATGTATCCTGGATGGCATCATGGAACATAAAAAGGACATTAAGTAAAAATTAAAGAAATATTCATAATTTTCCAAATATAAGTCTTTTACATCCTTGGTAAAGTTTGTTCCTAGTCATTTTATTCTTTTGGAAGAAATTATGAATGGGACTGTTTTCTTAGTTTCCCTTAATGATAGTTCATTGTTAGTGTATAAAAATGCAACTGATTTCTGGATATGTTTTAAAAGATTTTATTTATTTTTAGAGAGAGGGGAAGGGAAGGAGAAAGAGAAGGAGAGGAACACCAATGTGTGGTTGCCTCTCGCACACCCCCTACCAGGGACCTGGCCCGCACCCCAGGCATGTGCCCTGACTGGGAATTGAACTGGTGACCCTCTGGTTCACAGCCCACATTCAATCCACTGAGCTACACCAGCCAGGGCAGATTCCTGGATGTTTATTTTATATCCTGCTACTTTACTGAATTCATTTATCAGTGCTAGTAGTTTTTTGATGGAATCCTTAGGGTTCTCTATATACAGTATTGTGTCACCTACAAATAATGACAGTTTTACTTCTTCCTAATTTGGATGGCTTTATTCCTTCTTCTTGTCTGATGTTGTGGCTAGGACTTCCAGTACTATGTTGAAAGCAAACATTCATGTCTTGTTCCCAATCTTAAGGGAAACACTTGTAATTTTTGCCAATTGAGTATGATGTTGGCTCTGGGTTTGCCATATACCTTTATTACATTGAGATATGTTCTCTCTATTCCCACTTTGCTGAGAGTTTTTATCATAAATGGATGCTGGATTTTATCAGATGCATTTTCTGCATCTATTGATATGATCATGTGGTTTTTATTCTTCATTTTGTTTATGTGATATATCACATTTATTGATTTACAGATATTGTACAAACCATGCATCTCTGCATTAAATCCCACTTGATCATGGTGTAAGATCTTATTTTAAAAAAATCCTCACCTGAGTATATGTTCATTGATTTTAGAGAGAGAACGGAGAGAGAGAGAGAAAGAGAAATATGGATGTGAGAGAGAAACATTGATTGGTTGCCTCATATGCATGCCCTGACTGGAGATTGAACCCACAGCCTAGGCATGTGCCCTGACGGGGGGGTTGAAACTGCAACCTTTTGTTGTACAGGATGACGCTCCAACCAACTGAGCCAGCAGACAAGGGAAGATTTTTATGTATTGCTGCATACAGTTTGCTAATATTTTGTTGAGGATGATAGCATCTATGTTCATCAGGTTTATCAGCCTATAATTTTCTTTCTTTGTAGTGTCTTTATCTAGTTTTGGAGTTAGGATAATGCTGGCCTGGTAAATTGAGCTTGGAGTCTTTCCTCCTCTTGAATTTTTTGAATAGTTTGAGAATAGGTGTTAGTTCTTCTCTGAATGATTGGTAAAATTCACCTGTGAAGCCATCCAGTCCAGGAGTTTTTTGAATGCTGCTTCAATTTCACTAGACTTGTACTCAGAAAATTATAAGACACAACAGAAAGAGATTTAAGGAGATACAAGTAAGTTGAAGCATATACCGTGTTCATGGATAGGAAGAATTAACAACATTAAAATGTCCATATTACCCAAAGCAATCTATAGATTTAACACAGTTCTTATCAAGATACCAATGGCATATTTCACAGAACTAGAACAAATACTCCAATAATTCATATGGAACCATCAATGACCCCAAAGAGCCACAGCAATTTAGAGAAAGAAGAACAAAGTTGAAGGAATCATGCTACCTGATATCAAACTATACTACAAGGCTATAGCAATCAAAACAACATGGTACTAATATAAAAACAGAGACATAGCTCAATGCAACAGAATAGAGAGCCCAGAAATAAACCCACACTTTTAGAGTCAATTAATATTTGACAAAGGATACAATGGAGTAAAGACAGTCTATTCAATAAACGGTGTTGGGAAAATTGGAAAGATATGTGCAGAAAGAAATTGAAACTAGACCATCTTCTTACACCATACATAAGAATAAACTCAAAATGGATTAAAGACTGAAATGTTAGACTCAAAATCACAAAAATCTGTGAAGGAAACATAGACAGTAAAATCTTAAACATCTCATTTTTCTAATATATCTCTTCAGGCAAAGGAAAGAAAAGAAAAAATAAA
>PVJI01020014.1:0-29788 GCA_004026765.1 Micronycteris hirsuta
TGTCCCACCAGCAGCCCGCGGGCCACATGTGGCCCACACCAAGTCACAAGTTTACTTAAAACATTATGAGATTTTTGTTGTTGTTGTTAGAGATCATGTATTTAATGTGTAGCCCAAGACGACTCTTCTTCTTCCAGTGTGGCCCAGAGGTGCACAGGTACAGAGATGCCAAAAGGTTGGACACCCCGGTAAACAGTCCGAGAACTGAAGATCGAGCGCCTGGGAAGAAAAGAACTGGGGGAGAAAGCCTTTGATCTCTCTCCCTCTCCCCGCCCACCCCCGCCTTCTATTTGCTAACAGAGCTGCCGGTAACAAAGCCTGCTGTGGAGTTCCAAGGGGTTCCGCAAGCACAGCCTCATCTGTCTTGAGTTCTGAAGCCGAAGAAAAACAAGCACCAGCAAGGGAAGGATTCACTACAATATCCTATTTATCACAGGGAAGCTGGGTTGCAATGTGGACTCGATGTAAGATTATGGTGTTTTATCCCTCTAATCCAAAACGACCCTTTCTATACCATCAAGGGCGGAGCAGTTGGGGTTTGCAGACGTCCACCCACGTTCCTGATGAAGAACCTGTCCGGGGTTTCAGTGATAAACAGGCTGCTCCAAGTGAGAGCGCCCACTAGTGGCTGGGGCAGGCGGGGATGGCTCCCCTCCTCCAGCTCCCCCCGCTGGGGGGTCCCTCCAGAAGGGTGCAGAGAGGAGGGGAAGCTGAGCAGGAAAGGGGTCTTGAAAAGCACCCATTCCAGGGGGCAGCGAGGGACTCAGCGTGTTCTGTTCTTACCGGCTGTGGATGGGCCAGGCAGCCCGGCCTGTGTTATCTGGATGCTTCAGGTATGGCAAATACTTGCTGCTCTGGATCAAACTATTTTTCCTAGTCCTCACCGCCTTCGCTCCTGCTCTGTGACAGAACACAGCCAACAGCAGGACGTTCGTTCCCACCTTCTGCAAAGACCTAGTGTGGCAGACGAGTGGGTGGTTCTTCCCCTGTTTTATTTCGTCACATTTCCATTCCGTTATTAATAGTGAAAGGGGTCAGAAAGGGGTCAAGGAGCTGGGAGATGGGGTCGGCCCTCCCTTTGGTCCTGCTCCACCGTGGAGCAAACATGACAGGGCTGGAGGGAGCTGCGGTGCCGGTGACAGGTGACCTAAATCGTGGTGACAGCTGGCGAGCACGCAGAGGAGGCGACTCCCCGGGGCGGAGAGGAGGCGGTGCCCGGTGTCCGAGCTGGCGTGGCCACCCCCAGATTTCTCTGATCCAGCCCCACCCCCACCGATGCGGCGTGGTGAGTGAAAACGCCTTCGTGGGGACTCCTGAAAACCTTGCTGTGTTTTCTTTTCGAACAAAAAATTTTCTTCATTTAAAAAATGTTTTATGTGGGAACAAGGATAGATTCAAGGAAGTCTGTAAAAACCGTTCGGAGAGGCGCCGGTTGCCCTGTCTTCCCTAGCGCTGGAGTGAGCCGGTGCCCTGAACCGGGGTGCCGCTTCGAAACCAGTAAATCCACACGGCACGACCCGCAGACCTCACTCCAGTGCCTCCAGTTCGAGGCGCAGCCGCGTGTGTGTGCAGTTCACAGTTTTGCCATGTGTGTCTGTGTGTGCAGCCGTGGCCACAGCAAGTCTGCAGGGCTGTTGCAGCCACCCAGAGATTCCCAGTGTTTGCAAGCTCACCTCGCTCAGTAATCAGATCGGTTCTTACTGAGAGGACACGCCGAGCGTGGAAGTCACAGTCTCACGCAGATCCCAGGTGAAATCACTGGCCTGAGGGCCGCTTCTTCGCTGGAAGCATTGCACTCTATTCCAGACAGAAATTATAAACGGAACAACCCAGCTTGGGCTTGTCGTTTTTACACATGAAAAACGCACAAGGTAAGTTTGTTCCCTTTTCACCTGAGGCAGTGCCGCTTGGTTAATGGTCGTTGGAAGTCAGGGACATCGGTTTGTTAGTCCACTTACTTACACATTCATCAGTTGATTCTTGCATGTGCCCTGACTGGGGATCGAACCTGCAACCTTGGTGTATCAGGATGATGCTCTAACCCACTGAGCTACCCGACCAGGGGCAAGGCTGAGATTCCTTAAGCTTCCTTGTTTCTTGCTCTTCTGATGCCGGGCCGTTTGGCCCTGACATCATTCTGTCAGGTACCAGGTTTCCTTCCGGTCCATCCTTTCTCGTTTCTTGTTTCATCTTCACCTGGAGGCCTTTGCAGCCCAAGAGCTGTGGTAACAGCCCTTCTCCTCAGGCGGCCCCGTGCTTCTACTTGCTGCCCCACATGTCACTCGGGGGCTGGGCACAGAAAACGGCGCGCACCAGCATAGGCACGAGAAGGTGATAACTGGCTCACGTAATGGTAAAGTTTGCTCCTATCCCCCAAGTAAATCACCACGTTTCTGGGCCTCATTCCGTCTCGCTGACATCTCTCTTCACGTGGACGGACTAATGCCACAGGAAGCCCCAGACTCATGTCCTGTCGGTTTAAAGGCCTGACCCAGACCCTGACCCAGACCCTGACCCTGACCCTGAACCTGATAAACGGAGCGCATTTGTCTCTAAAGATCTGGCAGGAAGGGCTCAGGGAAGAATCTTTGTCAAGGGGGGTGGGACACCTGTCCCTACGCCGACGATCACTGTAACCAGAACACTGGGGTATTCTGCTGGGCCCGGCCTGGGCTGCGTCCTGCCCTGTCACCAGGTGGATGCTAGGCAGCTCGTTCCACCCCAGGAAATGGGGTTCCCACAGGAAGGAGCTTTTCCTCACCAGAGAGAGAGGGGAGGGGAAGCTGGGTGGGCAACACTGTCAGACGCAGGGACACTGAAGACGGCCAAACACCATGGGAAGGCCAGAGGGTGTCTGGTAATGAGCAGTTCTCAAGCTTAGGAAATAGGTGGGGCTTGGGGGGCGGCATGGGAGCTGATCAGGACTGCCGGGGTAGAAAGGTCATTCTCCCAGAGGGAGTTCCATATGGTTCATGATGAGGTTCATCATTTTCCAGAGGAAAAACCTCTTGTGCCATGGCCAAATGGTTCCCCCAAATCAAGAGGAGTCAACCCCATAGGATGGATGTATGCGGTGCTTTTCCTCAGGGGGCTCACGACCTAAGGAAGAGACAGAAGACAGACCAGCGTGGACACTTTGATAAGGGCAGTGGAGAGGGACAAGGGGCCCACAGAGGAGCGCCCCGTCCAGCTGGGAGGTCACAGGAGGATCCTGCGAGCAGGTGAGCCTGACGTCCAGGGAGAGGACACGCTGCCCCAGGTTGCTCTGTCCCCCAGGGCATCGCCCTCCGGAGACAGCCAGGCATGTCAAGGAGGGTTGCAAGGCAGATCTTCCGAAGGGTGAAGGACCTCGGTCTGTGCCCCAAGGGGAGAGCTGTGGGGAGCAGGAATGGTCTGGAAATGTTTACGTGAAGGGCTGCCTTGGGGGAGGGATCTGACTTTCGTCTGGTCTCAAGAAGTAATTCAATGAGCCAGTTCCTGGGAAATCCTACAGGGAATCAGAAGTTGCTCCTAGAAAAGGAAGCACTTTCTAACCAAAGGCTGTCCTGGAAAGGAATGAGGTGTTTGGGGGAAATGAGGTTACCATTACTGACCATGGTTACTCACAGGTGGGTGGCTACGTGTCAGAGATTGAAGGGTTACGGAAGCGTTGGGTCAGGGGACGTCAGAAGGACGCGCTCTCTCGGAGCAGTGGGGACAGCAGGAGAATCCCAAGGAATCTACAAAAACTTGTGGGACCGAAAAGTGAGTTCAACAAGGTCACAGGACGCAGAATCAGCTGGTGAAATGCAATCGCATGTCTATGTACTAGCAGTGAACACAAGGAAAGAGAAATTAAAAACACAATGCCACTTATAATAATTTCAAGGAAAATAAAATAGGCGTGCACTTAGCAAAACAGGTACAGAATCTGTGCGCCGAGGGTTACAAAATGTCGGTGAAAAAATCAGAGAACAACTGAACAAACGGAGACTCGTGTGTACGGGTGGGGAGACTCGACATGGTAAAGACGTCAATTCCTTCTGAATCGATGTGTGGATTCAATGAGATTTGTATCAAAACTCGGCAAAGATTTTGTGGGCAGACAAGATTATTGTAAAGTCTACGTGGAAAGTCACAGGCCCTGGAAGAGCTCACATAACCTGGACAAGGAATAATGAAGTCCAAGGGCTGACTGTAGCCACTGTCAAACCACAGTGGTCAAGGCGCTGTGGCATCGACCTAGCAGCCGACACAGAGGCCCACGGAGCAGACTGGGGGACCCAGAAACCCCCCAGCGCAGATCCGCTCGGCTGCCTCCTGAAAGTTGCAAAAGCGATTTGACCGGAAATGCCGGTCTCTTCAGCAAGGGGCATCGGAACACTTAGCCACCTGCCAACCCAAAACACTGACTTCAGCTCAATGCTACATCTTATGCAAAAATGAACTCAAGACGGATCTTGGGCTTAAATTAAAAATGTAAAACTATAAAACTTTTAGAAAAAAATCATAGAAAAGACCCTCGGGATTAGGGCTAGGCACAGATTTCTTTTGACACCAAAAGTATAAAGCATAAAAAAAAAGCCAATTGGAAGTCTTCAAAATTAAAACGTTTCCCTTTCTAAATCCCATACATAGAAGGCGCAGAGACAAGCTGTAGACTAGGAGAAAACATTTGCCAGCCTCATGTCCAGCAAAGGCCTAGTTTCTAGGGTATACAAAGAGCTCTCAGCACGCCACAGTACCAAATTAGACAGTCCAGTTAGGAAATGGGGAGAAGACACGGAAAGATATTCTACTGGAGAGGAGGCACAGATGGCAAATAGGCCCAAGAAAATATGTTCAATATCATTAGCCATCTGGAAAATGCAAATTAAAACCACAGTGAGGCATCACTTCACAACTATTAGAATGGCTAAAATAAAAAAAATAAATAACACCAAATGCTGGTGAGGATGCAGAGAAAATGGATTACTCTTGATTGCTAGTGGGAATGCAAAATGGTACAGTCACTCTGGGAAATGGTTTGACAGCTTTTCTAAAAAAAAAAATAAACCTAAACACTCACTTCCATGTAACCCAGCAAGCGCACCCTTGGGCATTTACCCTGGAGAAATAAAAGCCGGTGTTTAAATGAAAACCTTTACATGCATGTTCATAGCAACTTTATTAGTAACAGCCCAAAGCTGGAAACATCCCAGGTAGCCTGTCACCCAGGTGGCTGCTTAATGTCCACACCAGGGGACATTGCCCAGCAAGGAAAGACACGAATTAGAGGTACACACGACAATTGGGTGACTCTCCAGGGAGGGTGCTGAGTAAAGAAAGCCAGTCTCAAAAGGCTCCGTACTCCGTGATTCCATTTACATGGCACGTTTGAGATGACAGAAATGGGGGATGGATGCATGGTTGCCAGGAGCAACGGACAGGTGAGGTGGGGAGGTGGGCGTGGCCATGAAAGGGCCCTGTCAGGGTCCCATGGGGATGAAGTGTCCAGTGCCCTGGCCAAGGGATGGCAGCTGCACCTGGACAGGTGGTGACGTGTGGGAGAAATGCACGCACGGCGGTAGAAGTCAAACTGGGGTCTCAGGAGACGGTGCGCTGTGTTGCTGCTGACGTCCTGCTCGTGATACTGTATGCTGGCTTTGGAAAATGTCACCTAGTTTGGAAAAAGGGGGCTGTCTCCTCTCTGGTTCTCTGAAGAGTCCTGGGTCCAGCTGCAGAGGACGGTGCTTCCTGCAGGGACGCTGGGCCTGGGGACAAGGACATACAATTATCCCCAAGCCTGATGAGCTAAATGCATGTAGTGATCCTGCCTGATTTCTAGACATCCTAGTGCCCTGTAATTCCCTGCTTCTGGTACAATTCAGGCATGCCCTGGCTTATTCATTCTCCCCAAGTCTCACCTCCGTATCAGAATGATTCATCCCAGTCCCTCTCATCAAATCTCTGGACAGAGGGGGGCATCAAGTGTTTTTTAAAGGTATTCTGGGTGATGTTCTTAAAAGCCTCCCATTTCTTAATCTGACCTCTACCATCCTGCTTTAAAATCGGGTTCTCGTATTCAGAGATTTAATTCTGAAGACAAATAAAGAGCTGGTGCTTTTTCCCCAACAAGAAGCTTACATCTCAAAAAGAGAACGCAGCAGCTGAGTGTGAGAAGTCCGCTTGGCCAAAGAGTAACACGGCTTCGGATTATCGCCGTTCTCGCAGTTCAGAAAGAAGCTGGAAAAAGTTACCAGCCAGAGGGAAGGGTAGAGATGGGCCCGGGGTGCTGAACCTGCCGCAGGCCGGGGTATTCTGTCCAATGTGCCCTTTCAGCGGGCACAGAGCGTGACACAGCTGCAGGGCGTGGGAGGAAGAGACTAACTTGCCCACAGACACTGGAGTCCAGGAATCGCAGTGTGGGATCCAGACCAGCCTCTGCCTGCCACCATAGGTTTCTTTCAGGGAGAAGAAGTCTGCCTGAGCCCTCCCACCCCATGCACCTAGATCTTGCCTGGCTGCGCCCCCCACTGCACCACCCCCCCGCAGCAAGAGCTGATGTTTCGCAGACTCCAGACACAGCCAGGCTGTGAGCCCTCTGGTCACGTGACGGGCTTGATCCTGACAGGGGCCTGGGACCACGCAGCAGATATTTGTAACTGCGGGCAGTGGAGACCTGCCAAGCCCGAAGACTGTGCAGAGGTTCAGAGCAGGAAGCGCCCCCTTCTGTCGTCTTTCCGAATTGGCGCGGGGCTGCACCTGCCCGCGCTGGTTGGAAATCAAGCGTTTCTCTGCCGAACCTCAGGACCAGCCCATGCCCACACAGGTTATCCAGTCGGCGCTGTGAGCGGGGTGCCACTCTGTCCGGAAGCCTCACGCTTCCCCTGTTTGACCACCCAGGACTAAACTTCCAATGGGACCAGCAGTGCTATTGCGCTGTCCCTGCCACCAGGGGCCACCGTTGAGCTCGGGTCCTGCGTCGTCTGGTGAATGCTGGTTCACAGACGCCCCGGACAGTAAAGGACAGGCCTGGACACGTCCTGTGAGTGAGACACGTCCCCGTGCTGTGTTCTGTGGCTGAGCCCGTGGACTGAGCCCGTGGACTGTTCATCACAGCGGGACCACTGCGCCCGTCCTGACAGATGACATGTTCAGAGCTGGAGACCCGGGCGGAGGGTCAGGAACGAGGTCCTGCCGAATGGGGAGCAGGCGCAAGGGTTTGGGGTCGGGTGACAGCCAGCAGCCTGGGTGGCTGTGTAGTCCGCAGACGGCCGGGGACACTCAGGAGCCTTGGCGGCTGCTCCTGTGCTGAGTGGGGGCGGGGGGGCACAAAGAGACCCCCGCTTCCCGGCCACTGGCTCTGCCCCCCAGCCACTATTGAGGCCTGACCCAGCCCCATAAACCTGCCCCTTCCCCCGCAGTGGACCTGCAGACGGCCCTACCAACAGACCGGTGTTCTGCAGGACCCCCTGACCAGCCCCTCCTGAGGGGACTGGGAATGGTCAGGAACTCCAGGGGCTGAAATGTCGATGCCTTTTCCCTCCGACTATCCTGTCACCTCCTCTCACAAGTACTCCTGCAGGCAGGGCTAGTGGCCTCGGGAAGTGTGGAGCTCAGTCTCCCGGCTCCCTCCTGTCCCTGGGTCTTCTCCCTTTCATCCTGCCCGTCCTTCGACCTTCGACCTTCCTCCCAGTGGCCAGGGTTCCGGTCTTCTCCTTTTCACTCTCTCAAGGCCTGCCAGGCGCTGCATGACCTCTCCAGGCCTCCCCTGCTCCAGGGCAAAAATGCAGCCCAGCGCGTCTGGCTCACCCTCACTGCAGCCACGCTCCCTCTGGAAAGCACCGGAACTCAGAACCTACAAGGGCCTCCCGCCTCCGGAAGGAGCCCGGACTCTGTCCCCTGTGGATGAGGGACGCAGGGGCTGGGCTGCCCCGTGCGTCCCCATGGGTGTTGCGGGCCTGGCAGGCACAGTGTAGAAACTCACCCCCTTCACCGTGCCAGCTCATGGAGACGAGAGTGAAGCATGTCCTCGCAGTAATTTGCTGAAACCAAGTTCGGAGCAGACTTAGAAAGAGGTTTCTCTTTCTCCCTTTGCAGGAATAGTTAGGAAATCCATGGCTACACCCGCTTGCTGCCGATGCCTGGTCTAAACGCATTCCTGGCCGCCCCGGGGAGGAGCGGGCTGGCTCTGTCTCTACTCCCACTTTGCCCCACTCAGGGGCAAGCAGGGCCGGAGAAGCCCAGGCCCACTGAGCAAGGGACACTTTTCTCTTTCTAAAAGACATAGTTTATCCCTCAGTAGCTTTTAGAATCCTACTTATACATTCCTGTTCACTACAAATAACCTCTTTAGAGACTGAGAAATTGCAGCTCATTATCTTGCCTAATTTGCATGCCTCCCAATTATTTATATAGCTAGCAATAGAAAAGCCAAGCGTTCGAATGCTCTGCAGCAAACAATGATTTGTCTGGAATAAACGGCTTCCCCTGTTTCCAGCACCAACATCACTCCCTCGGCTGTTGCCAGATGCCAGCAGGGTAGCGGATCCATTCTGGACAATGGAGCTACAGGTCTTCCGGGGGGGTTCATTTACCCCCTAAATGTTCACACCAGGGAGAAGGCATTCAGACCAAGACAAAAGCTGCATAATAAAAGCACCTTCCGGCAGCTCTTTGGACTTTCAGCTCCTTCTGTTGCAGGAAGGCTTTTCTGGCTGGCAGCCCCTCCCCCACCCCCACCCCCATTCCCAGCCCTTCAGTCCTGAAAATTCTGGAATTTGAGGGTGCAGAGATGTTCTGCTGCTTCAGGCTGGGGCAGCAGATGGAGAGGTAAAGGGGTCAGAAGGTTGATGGTCCCTGAGCCCCCAAATGGAGGAAATGCCGGCACTGTGTCCCCCCACCCCAGACCGGCTGCGTTGAACCTGGGGCGCTCCCTCTGCTCCATCCCACTCACCACTCACTCAGACAGCCCCCCTTTCCTGCTCGGACCCAGGGCCCAGCCCTAACACAACCAATTCTCATTTCTCTTTTCCTTCTCCCCCGTCTGTCTCACCAGCCTCCAGCTCCAGAACATTCCAAACATCTGTGCTTTCTCTGCCTACTCAGGAACAGTCGGAAAGGAAACAGCCCACAGCTGGGCCACCCCTGCCAAAAAGCCACGTCTAGTCCCCAGCCCCTGCTGGGCCCCCCAATTTTTCATTTCTCATCTTTCTCCACCGTGTTTTCTGTTCCCCACCTCAGACGTCCTACACGGCCACCGCATGGAGTGCTAACCAGGTGCATTAGCTTCCTAGGGCTCTCAGAACAAACTACACCCACCGCCCCTGCAGCATGAGACAATGAGAATTCATTCTCTCGGTTCTGGAGGCCAGGGGTCCAAAATCAAGGTGCGGGCAGTCGGCAGGGCTGGCTCCTCCCGGAGGCCGTGCACCAGACTCTGCTCCCGCCTCTCTCCTCGCTTCCACCGGCTGCCAGCAACCCTGCCGGTTTCCGGTGTGTGGGTGCGTGACTGCAGTCGCTGCCTCTGTGTCCACAGGGACCGCTTCCCTTTGTCCCTCTTCTTAGATGGACACACAGTAAGGATGGGTTGGGAACCATCCTCGTTCGATGTAACTTCATCTTACAGATCACACCGGCGAAGACTTCATTTCCCATCAGGTGACAGTCACAGGGACCAGGAGTTAGGACCGGTACATCTCTGTTTTTTTTTTTGGGGGGGGAGGTTATGGACACAATTCTACCCACTATAAAAGATGTCTAATATTTAGAAGGACATACTAGCTTTCAGCTTTCGTTTTAAGAAATCCTTATCCAGCCTGTAGATCATTTGCATTTTCTTCCCTAAAGGAAAAACAGTTAAATATGTAACTATCAACCTCCCGGACCCCACCCACATCCCCATGAGGCCCACACCTGTGTCACGGGGCACCCCTCTCTGTCTCTTCTTTAGGGAAGTCCCCGGACGCTGCTGATGACTGCTGAGGTGTGTGCACGCCCTTCTCCGCAAGCCAGCCCCTGCCCCGTGGGGAACGCTCTCTGGTTTTCCCAGCCATTTGGAAGTTCGCAGCTCCACGTTGCCATGAAGGTAAACTGCCGTGAAGGTCCAAAGCCGTTTTCCCGGTGCTCGGAAACTGCTGGAAGAACTGCTTCTTCTCTGAGAAGCCTGCCTCCGCCCAATTTCCGGGGTCAGTGCTAGCATGTTGCCCTTCTGGCTGTTTCTCTGGGAACCATTCACTCACTCACTCTCGAATGTCAAGTCTGTCCAAGCTTCTGATGGGTCTACCCCATACTTCCCCGCATTTAGGCTACAGTCAATGGAGAGCTGCGTCTGATGGCCAAGGAGCTTCTGGGTTCTAAAGGCCTTCTGGAGCTAAAGGAGCTTCTGGAGGCGCCCCATGAAAATGGTTCTCATAGGCGGCCATTCTCATAGACAGTTTTAGACGGACCACGGGGAAGAGGTGGTGTCTTGGAGGCATCGCAGAGGCCAGAGGTAAGAGGGACGGCCAAGGAGTAACTGTCAGTTTTGTTTTCCCCAACAAGGTAAATAGAGTGGGTCCTTGCAAACTGTAACTCAACGATCTTGACATTGACCCTAGAAATAATTCTGGGATGCATTACGGAAGGCGTAGTGAATGCATCCCAGATGAGGAATCCAGGAGAGGTTCACTGACCACTCTCACTTCCTCCCGTGAGGAGGCGAGCAGGGTTTTAAAACAGGGGCAGGGAATGGCCGTAGCCTCTCTGGCTTTTGTCCGGGTGGGTCCCGTGATGCCATCCTTCCAAATGTACCGCGGCTTCCGACTGCAAACCTTCAGTGACGGGAAACTCATTACCTCCTGAGGCAAGTCATTCCATTTTATAGCTGCTCAGATTGCAAGGAAATTTCTTTTTTCCTTCCGTTGAGCTAAAATTGGGCACCCGAGGCTTCCATTTATCGCCATTAATTATTCACAAGTTCAGTCGGTAGAAACCTGCATGCCGACAATCCCCGTCTCTCCCTTTAGCCTGACATCCAATCGGCTGCGTTTCTCCGTGGTCCCCTCCTGGGCGCGCTCTCAGCCGAAATACCAATGTTTCTTTCGTGTGGCCAAAGCCGAATCGTGAATGCTGCATCTTCCATGTGCTGTTGGGTTTCTTGTCCACCTCCGGATCTGATGTGATCGGTACTGGATTTTCTCAGAGTCTGCTAAGTTTCAAAACGAGGCTAGCATCATTTGCAGCGTTTTCTTGAAATGTAGATGTCTTGTCCTATCTTCAGAGTAAGTTCACAGGACACGAGATATGCCCAGGTGGAAAACGGGTCATTTTCTCCACTTGGAGGACCCAGGATCCCAGAAAACATACAAAGCAGCCTGGACAGAAAGGAGGCTGCACCCCAAATACAGAAGGTCCTGGGACGGAGGGCAGAGAGGGTCTGAGAAATCCAGTGCTATTGCCGCAGGGATAAATTGGTCGCTGTCCTCCACCTGCTGCGTTCCAGAGAGGCATGGGCTGTCAGAATTGGGAGGTGGGCGACAGGTAAGGAACGGCACCTGAAACAGCTGTGAGTGACGAAGAGGTAATACTTGAATACACTCAGAGTTCATAAATGTCAACGGGAAGAACCCCCGGAGGAAAACGTGCTGATGGTATTTATAGAGAACTGACAAAGAGGAGAAATGATGAGTTAGTGATGGAGCCAGGCCACCACGTGCGTGGCGCCCGAAGGAATGCGGGTTTCAACAACGTGGGGGGTTGTCAGAGCCGCTTCCTGTCGCCCGGTGCTCCCCAAAGCACCGGGACGCAGGCACTTCCTGCAAGCCGACCCGCTGACATCTCCACATGGGGGATCCATCCCCCACAAGAAAACCCACATTCTAAAAATGTCGATGCCCCAAATACCCACTCTACTATCATCGAATAGTCTTTTCGGGGAGGGGAAGCGGACCTGGTCTGGGTGTCCGCCAGGAGAAGAACAGCCACGTGACCTGGGGCAACCGCCTGTGGGGAGCTGTTCGTGTTCCCGCCTCCCTGAGGGCACTCGGGTTTCTCCCCCACTGGAAGGTGCAAACCTGTCTCAGAGCCCGCTCACCGGTGCCACAGCAGAGGCATTAACAAGGCCCCGCCACCCTGCCAGGGCTGGCCCGCCGGCAGGAAGTGTGCCCGGGGCGTGCTGGGCCCCCGCAGGACTCCGACAGCTGGACCCAGAGAAAATTCTGGCTCGAGTAACCGGAGCCGGAAAGTCTAGAAAGGAGCTGCAGCAATGTCGGAACACGTGGAAGGCTGCTGTGCAGCGGGTGGCGCAGCGGGCCACAGAGGGGCTGAATTGCGGCCGGTTTCCGGTCAGGTGCTCCGGCCGTCCCGGGCACGGCCTCCTTGGATTGCACCCTTCTCGGTTGCCGGGAGCTGGGGCAGCTGAGATTCGCCTTTTGCCCTGCATCCTGCCAAGGAGTGGACCTCAAGGTCAGGCCGGCAGGGCCCAGCTGCACAGGCCCCGGGGCGCCCGAGCGGCCGCCGAGCGTGACGCAAGTGGTCCTGTTGGTGTTCCATCGTAACGTACCATTAATTCCAAGCTGACACCAATGGTACGGGACACGGCGACAGGCGGGTGGTTTCCGGCCCCACGCGGGTGGCCGCGGAGATGTTTATTTTCCCAGCTGGAGCCACAGCTGGTGTAGCTCGGTGTCAATCATGAAGATTACCCAGCGAATTATGGCTCGTTTTAAAATATGTTGCAAAAGCCGAGTTGAGTTCCACAAAAATGTGATAAATGATCACTGAATCTTTTTTAAACATGGAGAATTCTCAGTAGAACGGCGAGAATAAATACTGTTTGTTTCAGGCAAATAGAAACGAACGGTTTTCTAGATCCTACCGCGTGCTTTCACGAGGCACTGGGGCCTGGGAGGGAGGAGACACGTCCGCACATACTTCGTGAATGCTGAGTGCTGAGCCCCAGAGGGGAAAACCGGGACTCAAGGGGGGCCATGAGAAGACCCGACTCACAGGCATCTAGGTCTTTCCCCATGAGACCCTCAGCCGGCGGCAGAGGTCCCCTTCTGGGCTGATCCAAACACCGAGTGTAAATAAACCTGCCCCTCTCCTTCCTCACTCGGCGACTGTTTGAAACCTCTTCCAGACCACTTCTGCCATTTTCCCACCCCACAGAACCACACTCTCCTTCCCCGTCCCCTCCCACGCCCCATGTCCCTGCCCAAATCCAGGACGTTCCTATCTGCTGACCATCGGGAAGGCCTGGGGGTGCGGAGGGACACACCATTTACAGCCCAGAGACCCGGAGGGAGCAGAGCGGCCCTTTGTCTGGCCGCCTCACAGGGCTTCCTGCTGCTGGTCTGCTGGTCTCCCCGAGCATGAGATTCCAGGGCGCCACCCCAGCGCACTCTGAAATGAAGTCAAAGGTATTTATACACCCGGAGCCCATTTTTTAAAATTAGATCTTCTGTCCCACTAGCAGTTTTTTTTTTTTAAGATTTTATTTATTTATTTTTAGACAGAAGGGAATGGAGGGAGAAAGAGATGGGGAGAAACATCAGTGTGTGGTTGCCTCTCACGTGGCACCCCTGGGGACCTGGCCTGCAACCCAAGCATGTGCCCTGACTGGGAATTGAACCAGCGACCCTTTGGTTCACAGCCCGTGCTCAGTCCACTGAGCTACACCAGCCAGGGCCCACTAGCAGTTTTTTTTAAAAAAATTTATAAGTTATTGCAAAAAGAAAATGCGATTTTCCTTCTCTTTCAGTGTGCGTGGATGGAATATTCCCATGATCCCTGGCCTGTGATTGTCAGGTGCCGTTTTTACTCCCTAGAGATAAATTCACATCTTTAAGCATCAAAAATCAGCCTTTCTCAAGATTAAAATAGAATTATAGGTAGGGGTTTTTTGTTTGTCTTTTATCTGAGTATTTTCCCTTCCCTTTCCATCCCTACCTTTCAAGCAGCTCTGTAGCCTTGAACTAAAGAGGAGGAATGTACTAGGGCAAAAATTAAAAATAAACAAAACAAAGAAATATGAACAAAGCGTCTCTTTAAGAGCCCAAGCCCTCTGAACACTAAGAAAACCTTGAAATACGGACGAGTGTCTGAGAAACGCGAGTAGTTTCCTCGGGGGCAGGACGGCGCGTCCCAGACGGGGAGCAGGCAGGCGGGAAAGAAGGTGTGCGTCTCGGGAAGAGTGGCTGGCCCCTGGCTCACGGGTGGCCCCTGGAGGGGCTGAGAGGCAGGTGCCACCAATGGGGTCTGCACCGGTAGGGCAGCCGAGGAGGTACTTGTGCCCCAGGCAGTCCGGGACAGAAGCACTGGTTGAGCCCCTCTAGCGATGCTGAGAGCCGCTCTCGAAGGGGCCGGGTCGATCTGGGTAGCAGCGTCGGTGCCCCCCAGCCGCACCCCCGGGACCACCTGGGGTTACCTGTGGTCGTGTTTACTGATGCATTTCCATGAACGGGGGAGCGGTGGGGCGCCGCAGGAGGAGGTGTCAGAAGGGATGTATTTTGGAGTCTGGACCTGCGTTGGATGATGTGAGGAAGTCTCCAGGCCGTGGGACTTGGATCTGGGTTGGATGCTTCGGGGAAACGGATCCCATTGCACCAACGGGTGTCCCTGTGCAGGGGCAGGAGCGGAGGACGCAGCTGTGGCTGGTCAGGAAGCAGCAGCCGGCCATGTCGGCCACCACAGAGGAGATATGGTCACTCCTTGACTTAGGCAACGTCCATGGTTTGTCTGTGTTCAGACATGATAACAGGGTGGGCCTGTTGGATCCTCACCAGTGACCCTGGTGTGACAGCGAGGCTCAGCTCCCGGCAACGGGCCAACTGTCCGCGCCAGGCCAGCTCCTTCCTCAGCAGGGGCCTGTGTGCATCTGCGCCCTGGCACAGCTGCACGGGCAGAGGGCCGAAATCTAGAGAGCCCTGCCCTTGTCCCCGCAGAGCACCGGGGAGGATGGACTTCCCAAAGGACCCACTTCTGCCCGGAGAAGGGAGGGCGGCCCACGGAGTCCGAGAGTGTTTTCCTCACTCTGGTGGAGCTGAGGGCCATGCAGAGATGATCAGGAAGCTGGAGAATGAAGTCCATCCTGTTCCCTGCACCCCTGACTCAGGACCGGAGACTAGCCCCGAGGTCGGAGACGTGTCGTTTTGAAGCAATGGCTCTGGACTTTCAGATGCCGCTGCCGATTCCAGAAGTACCAGGGGTTAGAGAGGAAACCTCACTTCAGTGCTCCCTGCAGCCAGTTCTCTGTCCCCAGATGTCGCAGAGATGGCAGGCAGAAGTAAAGAGAGGACCCATTTCTATGTCTTTCATCGCCAAAGTGCACGGAACACCCTACGGGGAAGACAGGAATCGCTGCTATGTGGGAGGCCAGAGTGAGGGCGGTCACCTTGGGGCAGTGGGTGTGCACCTCGGAGAGAAAGCGCTGCCAGCCGACAGCGCCCCACTTCCCAAGCCCCGGCCCCTCCCCGGCTCTGAGGTCGTGTGCCTGGTGTTGGCAGCCCTTGACCGGGCTCTGCAGCGTCGGTCAAGCCCCGCTCCTGCGTGGCGGTGCTGAGACTGGGCTGTGTTCACGGACGTGGCACCTTCCGGCGGCCCACAGCTCCTACCTCCCTATGTCTGGAGCAGCGGCCGTTGTCCGGTCAGCTGTTTTCTCTGAAAGTGCAGCCTGTGGACCGTCAAGCCCAGGAACAGGCCCCTGGGATCTCCTCCCTCGGGGAAGCCGAGGTTCTGCCCGCGTTCCGGCCAGGCACCCCCACATCCTTCACTGTTAGAATGGAACACCTCCTCTGAAAACTGGGGTGACTGCTAAGAAAGCCTTTTCCTGGATGTCCACACATCTCAGAGTGTCCACTGGCTCCTCCTTTGGAAGAAGGCCATGGTCTGTGCGAGACCGTGGAGTTGGACAGAACTTTCCCAAACCTTCCCCTCAGGAACAGGCCCGAGCGCAGACCCCGTTCGTGGTGCAGCCCAAGCTCCCCGAGGCCGCGTGTGGGGGCGCGTGAGAGACACCAGGTTCACCTACGAGGACAAGCCCGGGCTGAGGAGGCTCCGAAGGTCAGAGCGGACCCAATTCAACGTTCGATGAAAGGGCAGTGAGAAAACAAGCAGAGATGTCAGCTCGACGGGTCTCAGTCTAAGAGCGTCTCTTAGTGGGATCTTTCGTTTCATCGTAAAGTAATGGGGAAATGGCCATTTCTAAAGAGGCGAAGGCCCAGGATTTATTTTATTTTAAAAATTTATTTTATTGATTATGCTATTAAAGTTGTCCCAATTTTTTCCCCTTTGCCCCCCTCCGCTGGGTACCTCCCTTCCCTCCAGCAATCCCCAAGCTTAGTTCATGGCCATGGGTCGTGCATATAAGTTCTCTGGCTTCTCCATTTCCTATGTTATTCTTAACATCCCCTGTCTACTCCGTGCCTACCAGTTTGTACTTCCTAATCCCCGCACCTTTTCCCGCCTTCTCCCCCTTCCCCCTCCAGCTGATAACCCTCCAAATGGCTCCATATCTATGATTCTGTTTCTGTTCTGCTTCTTTGCTTAGTTTGTTTTTTAGATTCAGTTGTTGATAGTTGTGAATTTGTTGCCATTTTAATGTTCATAATTTTATCTTCTTTTTCTTAAATAAGTCCCTTTAACATTTCATATAATAAGTCCTTGGTGGTGATGAACTCCTTTAACTTTTCCTTGTCTGGGAAGCTCTTCATTTGCCCTTCTATTCTAAATGATAGCTTTGCTGGATAGAGTCATCTAGGCCGTAAGTCCTTGCTTTTCATCACTTTGGGTACTTCTTACCAGACCTTTCTTGCCTGCAAAGTTTCCTTGGAGACATCAGCTGACAGTCTTAGGGGAACACCTTTGTAGGTAACTAACTTCTTTTCCCGTGCTGTTTTTAAGATTCTCTCTTTATCTCTAACCTTTGGCATTTTAATTATGATGTGCCTTGGTGTGGTCCTCTTTGTGTCCAACCTGTTTGGGACTTTCTGTGCTTCCTGGACTTAGATGTGTATTTCCTTCACCAAATTAGGGAAGTTTTCTTTCATTATTGTTTCAAATAAGTTTTCAGTTTCTCGCTCTTCCTCTTCTCCTTCTGGTACCCCTATGACTCGGACATTGGCGGAGGTGTCCTGGAGGCTCCTTGGTCTATCCTCGTTTTTTTTTTTGTTCTTTCTCTTCCTGCTGTTCTGATTGGATGCTTTTTTCTTCCTTACGTTCCAGATCGTTGATTTGATTCTCGGCTTCATCCTCTCCGCTGTTGGTTCCCCGTAGATTGTTCCTCATTTCACTTCATGTAGCCTTCATTTCCGCCTGGGTCTTTTTTATGCTGTGGCCGTACGCAGTGAGCTCCTGGAGCGTCCTGATCACCGTGCTTTGAACTCTGTACCTGATTGGTTGCTTATCTCCATTTCATTTAGTTCTTTTTCTGGAATTCTGTTCTGTTCTTTCATTTGGGCCATGTTTCTTTGCCTCCTCATTTTGGCAGCCTCCCTGTGTTTGTTTCTGTGTATTAGGGAGAGCTGCTTTGACTCCCTGTCTCGGTATCGTGGATTATTGTAGAAAAGGCACCTGTAAACTGTGTGGGGCAGAGCCTTAGGTGATCACCAGGGCGGGGCGACCCCTTTCACTGTTCGGTGGCTCTGTGTGGGGTGGGGCTCAGGGAGGGGACGGTGCTGCTGCCTGGCCTCTGGAGAGTTGCCCAGGAGGAATCTGTCTCTTGGCACTTGCCCCGTTTCTGGTCACCTCACTTTCTACCCATATGCCACTGGGCTGCCCTGCCCTGGTGCTGAATCCCCGAGGGGGGTGGGTCTGTGTAAATCCTGAGACCTTGTGGACCCTTTAAGAGGTGTCTCCTGAGAATCCTGCAGTTTTTTCTGCCTCCCCACCCCCCACTGGTTTTTATAGCCCAAAGTTATGGGGACTTATCTTCCTGGCACTGGAACCTGGGCTGGGCAGTCTGGTGTGGGGCTGGGATCGCGCACTCCCGAGGTATCTCTCCCGATTTTTATCCACCACATGTGATGTGGGACAGCCCACTCTGCCACCTGTCCACACCACTCTGCCTCTCCACACCTCTCCATGTCTCTGTCCTTCCTGCCTGTCTGGATAAATGTGGCCTCTTTAAATCCTTGGTTGTCAGGGTTTCGTACAGCTCAGTTTTCTGACGAATCTGGGTGACATTTGCTTTGTAGTGTAGCTGTAATTTTTGCTGTAGTTGTGCACGGAGGTGGAGTGTGTTTACCTACGCCTCCTTCTTGACCAGATGGAGGCCCAGAATTTAGATGAAAAATATCTCACCTGGGCCTGAACTATTTATTTTTTTAGACATGTCTTGTGTTGTGCTATAGTCTTGTGTAAGACACTGCTCTGACCACCTCGCGCCCCATCTGGCAGAGTTTTGCACTGGGCCAAGGTGACCGTCCTGTCCCCTCCCTCGGCCCCTGGGTGGCACAACACACAAGGGGAGCCAGTGAGCAAACAGAGCAACGTGTCAGTCCGCAGAAGGGGCTGGACCACCCAGGAGCGGGGCGGGGGGCGCGGCATGCGGCCCCACCCCCACCTCTCTTTAGGCACAGAAGTTGCACGCTCCTCACTCCGTGTGTGACTTCTCCATGAACCTCTTTGTGAAGATAAGGTTCTGGGTCAGCCCCCTCACCTTTGCCCCCCAAAGTGACCACTGCCCTGGATCTCTTAGGATTTTATCCATCATGTGGACAGGAGCGAGTCATCAGCTTGTGCCTCAGTTTGGGGCTCCCCAGGGCCAACTGCAGCACAGACCTGAGTCCAGGAGGGCACGCAGGGTACGGGGTCATCTTGGGCACCTGTGGGAGGGAGGGGTGCAGGAAGCCACAGAAACCAAAGGCCACATTGATGCAGGTGCTGCTGCTGTGGGCGGTGGCGTGGATCCCCGCACCACCGTGGGCAGCGGCATGGACCCCCGCACCACCGTGGGCAGCATCCTTCCAGTTGTCCCTCCCATGGGAGGAAAAGCTTGGTGTCTCTCCACAACCCTCACCTGCCATTGGAGGGTTCATCCCAGGGCTTGGATCCCCCACATTTCTGGGCCCCCTGAGCTTGGAAATGCAAGCCGAGCTGTGCCAGGCAGCCCCACAGGCACCAAAGCAGCAGACACAGGTGGGAAGCTGTCGCAGACAGGGATGTGTCTACTGAAGCTCAGGGACACTCCGACATGTGTGTGTGGGGCAGGGTGGACATGGGTGGACCACAAGCAGCCCCTATCAGCCACCTGCCGTGAGTTCACGCAGGCCCTCGGTTACCTGTTTATGCAGAGCTCCTACGCTGGCCATATTAAGAGTCATGGAGAAAAGTTCTCTTGGGTGGATTGGGAAAATAATACTTTCCAAGTTGAAAAAAAGAGAAACGGGCTTTTTTCACTCACCCCCTTCCTTTACGCTTGACTCAATGACTCACCTCTGCGTGGGATGCTACAGGCGGGCCAGGGACCACGTGCAGCCAGGTCCACCCCAGCCCCTCCCGGGAGGGGCACAAGGATGAGCAGAGTGGGGGAAACAGCCCCGGCACCATCAGAGTGCTTTTACTGCTGTTTTTCCCTGAGTAGAACATCTTTCTGCCCGGCTCCCAGAGGGAGGGGCTGGCAGGGTTGGAATTAACATGAAAACAGAGAGGATCTAAGGAAAAGAGAGTAATTTCAGCTTATGAAATTCAAAACAGGACTAGCACACTCGCACTGGCTGCCAGGCATGACTGGGGCAGGGTTAGCGGAACTCTCTGGAGCCCGGAGCCAGGAGCCAGGCTGGGCCATAGATTGTCTCCTCCGTCCTATGGAGCGCCTGCCCCTCCCAGCCTGGGGCCAGGGGCAGGCATAGGTGGCCGCAGACTGGACGTCGAGGGGCAGGTGGGCCAGAAGTTCAGGGAGTGTCCAGGGTGGAGGGGTCCCGGCCCTGATGCTTTCTGGGGGACTCTGGAAAGCTAGCGACGAGAGGGATGGGCCAACACATTTCAGAAGGCCGAGGGACGTGGTCAGAGAGAGGGCGCGGCCCTGAACGTCTGAGCCCCTTTCTTACCAGGGACAAGGCCGTGGCCAGCAGGTCCCTGAAGGACCCACCATGGCGGCCTGAACATGGTGGCGTGTCACCTGGGGGACAAGGCAGAGAGAGATTCAGAGGTGCCAGCAGGTCTTCAGGGCCAAGGGGAGGCCAGATGGACATGGCAGGGCCTGACAAGCGGTCAGAACACAGCACATGCGCCCTCAGCTCCAGGAGTCAGCAGAACACCCCGGGATGGGACAAAGACGGCCATGTCCTAGGGGACACCAGAACCCCCCCCCCCCCCCCACACACACACCTCAGGCAGGGTCTGAGACTCCTCCCGGCACCACCAGGGGGCGCCCTGAGGTCTTAGCGAATCAGAAAAATAGAGGCTTGATTCCAGAAGCGGGAGCACCTCCTCAAGCAATTCTTTGAGAGCCTGGCTCCAGTGACGTCTGGAGCTGCATTAGACATGGAGTTCTGTTCAGCCCAAAGCTTCCCCAGCTGCACGCTCCGAACTCGGTGCTGCCAGACAGCGGGGACGTGGGGACATTCCTGTGCGTGAATGTTACCAGGACGCTGACAGTGACACAGTTACAGTAATAAAATTAGCCTCCTGTGGTCAGGCACATCCATGTTGTAGAGGAGGTGGCTCACAAGGCGGCTCGGCTCCGTGAGACAAGTAGCCTCGCAGGAAGAAGGAATTGCGAGCCAGGTAGAAATGCCTCGTAACGATGAATACAAAGAGCAACTGAGATCCAGACTCTAAGGACACATTGCACAGTAAATCCCAGTGGGTCAGGCAAGGATGTGCTGAAAACGTCTAGCTGCTACCGATTTAGAGTATGCATTAACTGCGTTTCTCAAATCCAGGACTGTCACGGGACTTTCCAAGTTTAAATACTAATGTTTATTTCAAAGACAGCGATTGATGTATTAAATGCATCACATTTTTAAGGAGTATGTGTCAAACCATACCAGAAATAGAACTAAAAGTCACACATCCAATTTTAAAAAGTGTTTCAAGTACATATGAAAAATGGAAATATCGTTAATATTTAAATAGCTCATACACATCAATAAAAAGGCACTAAAACTTCGGCAAAATGGACAAACGCATGATCAAATGTACACACAGGCGACTAATAAGCATTTAGACAAATATTTGAACTAGCCCTGCTAATACTGAAAAGGAAATAGGTTAAATAGTAGCAATGCACAGTTGTAAAAACCATGTAAACAATAATAAAGTACAATTCTATGCACTAAGCCATGAACGACCTTTGAAAATTGAAAATGCCAAAGAATTGTGAGCGTTGGTTCAAATGAGCAGTCTCTGATCCCGGCATTCGGGTTATAAATTGTCCGAGAGCCTTGAAAATGTTTTGGCATTAGACGTGGGCCCGCCTTTTGAACTGCTAATTCTGCTTCTAGAAATCTAACCTGAGAAAGGGTTTCAAAACACAAAGATTTCCACACAAAATGTCCATGGCCACAATATTTATAATGGAAGAAAAATTGGGACTAACTCCAAGAGTTTGGGTAAAACAGGTACCTGCCTTTCTATAAAAAATCATGTCAGGAATCCTATTTTACCCAAAGTCTAGAATGCCTTGGGAAAATCTTCCTCTTTAATATTTATTTGCAACACAAATACAGCACTGTATTGTTATGGCTGACCTTGAAGATATTAAAAGTTTTTCGAGATCAGTTATTACTTTTTATCTTGAGAGCGATGAGTCCATTTTCCTTTCCTTATCTAACACGGTGGACAAATTGCTGATTTAAAGAACAGGGAGGTGCTGTTCCTGAGGGTTTCCCCCAGCATTGGAGCCGAGGGACTGAGCCCTGCCTGCCTTAAGCAACTCGGCTCTGCCTCCAGATTGTCCACGTGTCGGGACGGGTTAAAATCATTACCGATTACTCACGGTGTGGAGCAGCTCTATTTTTCCACTCTGACATGGGTGGAAGGCCTTCTTTTTCTGGGTAAAAATAATCTGGTCTTTATTATTCCAACATAGAGTGGGTGTGTGTCGTGGGTGAAAATGTCAGTGTATTTTAATAACAGACTACCCCTTTTGGTATTGGCAAAGATATTAATTACTCCTGGCGCCCAGCCACGAGGAGCCACCCCCCCACCCCCGGGCGAGGTGGGGCCTCCGTGCCGCATCACGCGCGTCCCCGATTCTTCACAGGCAGGCTGGCTGTGCGGGAAGCCATCACCGATGAACCTGCTGTGTGTCTTGTCTCATTCATTTGCAATCAACCGGGTTATTGTGGTGAGGTCACCACTTACACTCTGTGGTGTTTTAGAAATAATCCCGTAAAATGCGGTGACACAGCGAATCGTGACAGCAGGTATTTAAAAATCACCCCCGACTCCTGTGAGCTGAAGACAGAGACTGTGTTCCAGCCCCTGGGGAACGCTGGTGGGGCCGACGATGCCTCCGTTTCCTTCCCCGTCCGCTCCCCACAGAAGCTGTCTGCCATGCTGCTGGGCCAGCCCCACGCGCCTGCACAGCCACTGTCCCCCCAGCTGTGACCCTACACCCCCCTACATGACTGCCCACTGCCGCTGGGCCAAGCAGATTCTCTGTCCAAGGAGTTTGGAATTTGAGATGGGCTGGCTCGCCCTGGTGGGCACCAGAGGTGTGCACTCACATTGATCCTCGATAGCGGCCACGTAGGATGCCCACGTGCTCCTGCCACGCTGCTCAGAAAAACCCGGACACATGCTCACATGAGTGCCTGCTCATGGCAGCATTATCCTCAATGGCTGAAAAGTGGACACAGCCCAAATTTCCATCAGAAGATGAACGGATACACGAAACGTGGCCAAGCCAGGCGATGGAATATTATTCAGCCATGAAAAGGGATCAGCTACTGCCACGTACGGCCATGCGGCCAACCCTCGGGGCTTCACGCTGAGCGCAAGAAGCCAGTCACCCAAGGCTACACACCACACACTTCCATGCACGTGGGATATCCAGACTAGGTGAGTCCACAGAGGCAGAAAACAGGTTGGTGATTGTTGGGGGCAGCGGGGGGGGGCATAGGACAGTGACTGCTGAGTGGGTGTCAGTCTGTCTGGGCGGCTATAACAGAACGCCATTCACAGGTGGCTGACAGAGAACAGGAATTCATTCCTCACAGTTCTGGAGGCCGGGGAGTCCAAGATCAAGGTGCAGAGGGAGTTGCGTCCAGCGAGGGCCTGCTTCCTCGGAGAGGCCTCTCTTTGTGCTGTGTCCTCCCAGGGTGAAAGGCTCAGCCAGCCTTGGGGGTCTCCTTTTCAAGGGCACTAATCCCGTTTGGAGGGCTCCACCCACATGATGTAGTAACCCCCAAGGTCCAGCCTCCTAATGCCAACGAGATGGTTTTTAGGTTTCAACATGTGAATTTTGGGGGGACACAAATACTTAGCCTATAGCAATAAAGACGGGTTTTCTTTTGAGGTGATGGCAGCATCGTGGAATTAGAAAGAGGTGGTGGTCACGCAGCGGCACTGTGAATGCACCAAATGCCGGCGAATTGTGCACTTCCCAGGGGTCAAAACTGTGTTATGTGAATTTCACTTCCATAACAAGGAATTCATATAGAGTTTGGGTCAAGGACAGGCACCGTGGCCTTGCAAAGACAGGCATTGGAGACAGCTGTGTGGGAACACGAAGCCGGAGCCCGCAGAGGAAGTGGGCTCGAGAGAGGGCAGTGGGGCGGGCCCGTGGAGATAGGGAGAGGCCGCCCCCCAGGCCAGAGCCAGCAGCCACCTCTGGCTGGATTTGGGGACAGACAGGTTGCTTCAGGAGGGAGGCAGCAGACAGGTTAGCCCTTCTGTGGTTCGAAGCATCTCCATGGGTGTTGGCTGTGGCGTGTGACTGGGCCACGGCCACACGGTATGCACTAGGTCAAGGCTGAAGGTCGCCTGGAGAAGGGGGCAGGAGGGTCTTGATGACAGAGGAGCTCTGCAGGGCTTCAGTGGAAAGACCACCTGCCCCGGCTCCGACGAGTGCCCAGGAAGGTCCGGAGCGTCGGTGCCCACAGACCAGAGCTGCATGGCAGCCCTGCGCTGCCTCCGCACAGGGACCTGCATCCACAGGAGGCCGTGGCTCAATGGACGGTGGAAGTTGCATTGAATTTTTTCTCACAGACCAGAAGCTTTTGAATGGTTGACTCTCTGCGTGGCTTCGGCACGGCCTTAGAGTCCTGGCTTGCAGGGTTTACACTTCAAGAGTGATTCTTTTTCAAATGCGCCTGGAGCCTTGGCGTGTGCCCAGTGCGTCCCCTGTCCGGGCGCTCGCTGTCCTGCGTGGTGTTCAGTGAGGGTGTTCAGCACGTGCGCAGATCGCTGGGAGCCACTTCACGACTCTTCGAGACACAGGGTTTCCTGAGCGCCCAACATGTGGCATCCCAGTTCGTGTTCTCTGAATGCCTGGGACCTCACCGGCCCACTTATGTAGCTCTCCTCCTTCCTTTCTGGGACCCCAGCAAGGAGCCCCCATTTCTTTGCTTCTACAGATTCTGTTCTGAATGTCCCAGGGGGTCGTGGCCTTACAGGAAGGTCATAGAAGTGAGTCCACGGCTGCCTTCCTGTCGTGCACAGAATGGCCCTCTTGGTAGATGTCTAGCCGGCTGAGATGTGCTCTTCGAAGGTCACGATCGCTAACACTTCGCCTTGAATTACCATCTATTGGTGGTGGTAATTAATCGCCACTCAGGCCCAGAACACTAACCTGAGCTCCAAGCCCACAGAGCTAACCACGTACCCGCCACCTGATGCCCTCGCACCCAGGACAGTGCGTTCCAAACCGAACATCTTCACTCCTCCCTGAACCTGCTCCTCCTCTTGTTTTCTCAAATCACCAGAGAGAAATCTGGGCGCCGCCCCTGCCTCCTCCCCGTCCTGGGCCCTCCTCCCGAGACAGGGGGATAGATCTGCCTCCTGCAGGTGCCAAACTCTACCCTCCCTTCCCCGCCCCCTCTGCTGCAGGCTCAGCTGGGGGGCTGCCTCATGGTTTGTCAACAGAGCGAGATCTCAAAACCCCAAGTCTAACACCCTGCTTGAAATGACCCGGGATTTCTGTAGCATGCACTGACACGGGTCTGCGCTCTCTGTTGGGCACATCCACAGTCCCACTCGTCTGGACTCTTTCCCAGCCCCCAGGGCCCCTCTGGGGAAGGGTTGGCTCAGCCCCCTGGCACCCCGGAAACTCCATCGGCACCCCAGGGCTGGGGTGAGACAAGCCTTTCTAGAATAATCCCCCTGCCTTCTTCCAACACATCCGCATCCCAGACCTAATGCCCCTCCCTATGAACAAGTGTCCACCTCAAACACAACACAGAGAGACATTTCCTGCCTTTTTTTTTTTTTAACGATTATTTCATTTGCTGTTTTTACCAACTTCCCTGTAAGTGACGTCAGGCCGGTGACCACTAGCGGATCCCAGGTCCGGGGCTCGTGGCCGGCCGGCAGTAAATACTTGAGTGATGGTGCATGGCCGTGGTGCTGGTTTTCAGAGAACCTTCTGGCACCGCTGAATCGCAGCTGCGTCAGGGCCAAACCAGCACGCACGGCAGTGAGGCGGATTCCAGGGCCCCCAGAGACGCCGGCAGTGCAGAAGGGCAGGGGACCCTCAGGACCAAGGGCAGTGAGAGACGAAGACCGCGCGAGGAAAGGAGATTGTATGAGTGCAGGCTGCTCTGGAAGCGTCCAGGTCGGACCGAGACAGCTCAGGGCTCTGTCCTTTTTCTTTCCTGCCATCAGACTCTAAGTCCCGTGGGCACAGAGGCTCTTTTGGTCTCAGTCACCGCTGTGCCCAGAACTTGCCCGAGTGCCCGGTGCTCAGCAGGTTTGCTTGGCCTCTGCCCCCTGAAGCCACTCTAAGGAAGTCTGGCTGCTCACAGTGTGGTCCCGGGACCCGCCCGCCCCATGCCCACTGACTCGGGATCCGCACTCTAGCGAGGTCTCTGTGTGATGCGTGTTCACTTCTGAGAGCTGTTTAAAAAGATTTCATTAGGCCAGTGGCCTGGGTTGGCTGCAAAACTAATGAGACCCGAGGCCTGCTTGTCCGCCTGGAAATGCTTCTTTATCTTTGAACCCCCGTCTGACATTCCTCTTAGGAGAGACTTCCCAGGTATCACCTGCTTTGTCACCAGGGATGAGCACTCCATCTGCCACCGGCCCCTGGTCTCCCTTCTGTCATGACATTGATCAGGTTGCCGCATGCTTTGGTCCCCAAGCCCCTCTCGCCCACCAGATGGGTTGGCCAGACTGAAGTCCTTGAGGTGAGACAAGGGATCTTATCTATCCTAGCATCCCGCGGAACGGACGCGTGAGCTGTGCGGTGCGCGCTGGCCTGCGGGCTCTGCCTTCGAGCCCCTCCTTCCAGAATCCCAGACTCTTCAGGGCGAGTCTTTCCTCCTTCCTTTGTCCCCCTCACTTCTTCCTTCCCTCTCTCTCCCTCCCTGCCCTCTTCCCTCCCTTTGTCTTTTCCTTTTTTCCTCCTTCACCCTCTCTCCCTCCCCCCCTTCCTTCCTTCCTTCCAACGAAAACGTAGAAACCCAAGAAATACTTCTTTATGTGACCTCGCTACCAGCATGACCTTGATACCATCATGATTAGGTAGAAAATATATTGAAGGTGAACAGGAAGATTCCGAAGTGGCCCGCGAAGGGAAGGCAGTAGCTGTGGCCAGTGCGATTTCCCAGCCCCCCCGATGACGAGCAGGCGGCCACTCCGATCTGGTCCTATGCTGCCCGCCCGTGTGAATTTCTGAGTCTGATGACCAAGTTCAGGGATTCAGACAGAATACGCTGCCCGTGACCTAAGGCTCGCTGTTCGTGCTGTGGTCCTGGCGTAGAGTGGACTGTGAGCTTCTTGAGGACAGAGACTCTGCCTTCCACGCCTGTGAGTCCTTGGCACTTGACCCAGTGCCCGGCTCAGGAGACAGTCACAGAGCCGCAGACGGGCACCTGGTCCCAGCTCGAGCGCAGCTGCCTGCGTGCCCCCCGCAAACCGCCCGACCTGCACCCCAGGGGCCGTGTCTGTGACGTGAAGGGTGCAGCCAAGGAGCAGCGCTGTCCCCTCCAAGGTCATGCACAGCACTACAAATAAGGTCAGAATGATGAACATCTTTGCTTTGCTCGCCTCTCCGCCTGAAGCGCAGATGACAAGGGCCGCAAACTCATGGATCAGCAGGATATGAAACTTTTGTTGCCTGAAGAATGAGAATGGTCGCGGACAGCTCTGGCCCGGCCTGCTTGGGGCTCATCACAACCCTCCGGCAGTGCAGAAGGAAAGCCTCTACACGAAGTAAACCAGAAAAGATCTCGTTGAACATATCATCCCAGAGTGCGGGGGATAGACATGCTTTAATCTCTAAGAAAGTCCCCCAAAAGCCTTTTCTGACTAATCCAATTAATAATAAAGCAATCTGCTTTATAGCCCCAAAGGTGCCCAAACCTGGATGTGCTTCAAAATCACCTAGGGAGGTATTTTTTATTCTTTTTTTTTTTTTTTAAATACAGTCCTGAGGCAAGTGTCAGCCAACACACACAGAACCCTTGTGTGCTGCAAACCCTAAAACATGTCCTTTTACTCTGGTTGGCTCTGCCCCGAGCCAGGGCATGTGGAGGTGAGGCGTGCAAACTCCACAGCGGTATGTGACCCTGTTCTTTCCTCCCCAGCAGATCCTGATTCGGGCGGTTGGGTGAGGCTTCGGGTGGGTAGTTTTCCCAAGTTCCCCAGGTGCATTGAACGCACAGACCCGCTGCTTTGTCATACATGTACTCAGCACTCCCGGTGACAACGTGTCGGTGACCTCATTCACTGGCCTTTGCTGTAGCTCCCTAGCAGTTCCAACATGTGGGAAAGGGTGCGTGTGGCTTTGGTTGAAGGCAGGATCTGAAAATTCCCTTCTATGCTGCACAAAATGCCTCTCGATTCATTGCTGTGGCCGAGTGACTCCAACGTGGGTCTCGCTGGACCCAGACTCTGACAGGAGCTGGCCGGGCTCAGGGAAGGAGCAGATGACCACGTGCCCGCCAAGCCCAGGGCACACGGCCCCGGGCAGGAGCCCCTCCCGGCCCGGCCAGCACGGCTGCTGCAATGCCCAGCTCTGCACCTGTCCCTCGGTCCCAGCCGTCACCTGGCGGTGGGAAAAGAGCCATCTGAGCAGAAGCGGTCCCTAAACGTAGGAACACAGTATGGGCCCTTCTGTCATCGTACACATTGCCCTTAAAAGAAAAGTCCGTGACAACCTGTGGCCTGCCCGGACAGCAGAAATGCCAGCCAACACGGATGATACGTGGAAACACAGGCTCAGAGAGAGGAAGAAGCCAGTTGCAAGAGGCCACATGTCCTGTGGTCCCGCCTGTGTGAGGATGTGAACACACAGAGACGGAGGGGAATTGCTGGTGCCCAGGCTAGGACTGGGGAGCAGCCGCTATGGGGGTATAGGGTTTGGGGGTGACGAAGACGTTCTGGAGCCAGTAGAGGTGTTGGTCGTGCAACATTATGAGTGTACTAAATGCCACTTAATTGTACACTTTAACTTGGTTAAAATGGTGACTTGTATGTCACATGAATTTGACTGCAAAAAAGACAAAGCACATGGTGCTCGGGCAGAGGGAGAGCCGAGCCTTCTCTGCGGCGGCCGAGGGCCCGGGGCGGCCACGGTGGCCTACGGGCGTGGGGCCGAAGGGTACTCTGCACTGACTTTCAGCTCAGCCTCGATTCTTCCCCGTTTTCCAAGTCCGGTTCTCCCCGTCTTCTTCTGATTCTTTAGACCCTTTACTGCTTTCGGGTAAGTTCCTCTTCTGTGCAATGTGCTTGGGGACTATTTCTGTTACTTGCAACCCAGGCCCTGAATGAACGAACACCCTTGGGGAGAGCACTCTAATCTGATATTCTAAAATAGTTATAGAGGCTCTTGTTAGTCTGGAATCTAACAAACTTCCTGTCTGTAAGTGCACCCCCTCCCCTTTCCTCTCCTTCCTTCCTCCCGCCCGTCTGTTCGTCCATCCTTCCATGGACCCTTCTGTCTGTCCCTCTCACACATCTCAGTTCTCCTCTCTAAACGAACGGTAATGGCCCTGATCAGCTTGGGCTCCCACACCTTCCTGCAGCCTGCTCGGTCAGGATGTCACGTCACGGTGGTCACTTGTTTGATCACTTGTCTTTCCTGACCGGCTGGGGACGTCAGATGAGTAGTGACCAAGTCTGTCTCCGTCCTTGCCAAACCTGGCGCCCAGCAGAGGGTCCGGCATGCGTTGGTGCTTACTCTACACTTGCTAAGTGAATCAATGAATGGGTGACTGGGCGATCACCAGGCCACCCACCGGTGGGCACCAGGATGTCCTCCCTCCCTCTCTTGGCAGGGGACACGCTGCCCGCCTCTGTGCTGTCTCCCTCTGCCTTCCAGCCTCCTCCCCGCTGCCCTGGCCTCCTGTGCTTTCACAGCCTCCCTCCCTACAGGCTCCGCTAAATTCCAGCGGCTGAGTTACAGTCTCATTCCCGGAACTTACATTCAGGTCAAGGTCGCCTTGACTGGAATTTTGGATATTAGCAAACACACTCCACACACATTGAACAAAATGCCCCTTATTCTTCTGTATTGAGTCAAGAAGAAAGAAAGAGAGAAAGAAAGAAAGAAAGAAAGAAAGAAAGAAAGAAAGAGAGAGAGAAAGCGAGAAAGAAAGAAAAAAAAGCACAGTTCTGCCTTTTTATGTGGAAAGAAGCACCCTCTGCACACGGCCAGTGGCCAGGGAGGCGGCAGCAGCACTTAGGAAATTGCCGGGAATGTAAGTTTGCAGGCCCCATCTGGGCCCGCTGAGCCAGAAAA
>PVJI01020015.1:0-29852 GCA_004026765.1 Micronycteris hirsuta
GGGAGACAGAGAACAAGATACACAGAGAGTCATTGACAAACAGACTCAGAGAGATGAAGGGACAGACAGACACACATTGAGAGAGGCAGTGTTTGATGGACAGATTGTACGTGATTAAGGAGGTACGAGACTGAGTACCAGGGACAGGAAGAGACTGGGGAGACAGGGGTGGGGCAGAGACGGCTGAGAGGGAGACTGAGGGGGTTGGGAGGAAGACATGGTGAGAGAGCCTGAGATGAGGGAGAAGTGGAGGGAGGTGGTGCAAGAGAGTATTTAAATTATACATATTTACCTTTTTCTCATTACTTTCCTCCCTCTCCTTGAGTCATCTACTTCTCTGGGTGTGTTGCATGATTATCTTTGGTCACGAGTCTTATTTAGGCCTATTATCCCTTTACACACTTCACGTCTGGGACTCTAGTGCAGCCATTGGTTGTAAGGGGTGATGATCCCCCAGTGGAGAGAAATGTGACATCCGATGTCCCTGTGAAGCAGAGAGCACAGGCTGCCATCTGCCAGCCCTCCCCGTCCTCGTGTCCCGGTGGGAGGTACGTCCTGAGTCCCCCTCATCCCTGGGCTGCTCGGTGGAGGGAACGGCACTGGTGAGCAGCCGCTGGGCGAGGGCCTGGGACAGGGCTGTTGGGCTCGGTCACCTTCAGAACCTAGGCCCTTTCCCACCCAGTCCTTACCAAGTTCTGGTTTCAAACAGCAGGAGTTTGGCTTAAAACTTCCTTCTTCTTAAGTCAGACACCTCGGAGACATCCCCTCCTTCCGACAGACTGAAATGGGCTGCCATCTGAGCCGATGAAATTCCAAATATTATTTCCAAGTGCTTGAAAATGCTGAAAAATAGCATCCTCACTGCAGGTCGCACGAAGGCTCGGCTGAGTGAGGCTGCTGCCGTCACGATTGTCTGACCAAGAGAAGAAACCGTGTTTCCCTCCCATTAGTTCAGCCCCGTTGTGAGCGTTCTATGTCCTCCGTTTTTATGAAGCAGGTTTTTAAGAGAGAAACGTGATGAAAATGAACGTGTTCAAGGCATACTCTCTGTAGCGTAGTATGCTAACAATGTTACACCTGTTCATTATGAGTGAGGAACGTATTTGCACCACATACTGTCTGTGCCGTGTAAAGAAATGAAACGTGTGGAGCACGTCACTGACACGGAGAGGAAGGCGTTCTGCGGGTGCTCAGTGGCGCGTCAGGAAAGTTGCTGGGACACACCGCCCGTGGGACGAGGACAGACGGACGAGGACAGAGGGACAAGGACAGGGGAGAACACAGGCACCGCCCCGCTCAGCCGCCGCCGCCGGTCCACTGTCTGGGGTGAGGTTGCTGGAACCCCAAACTAATGCTGTTTCGTTACGAAGGAAACGTAGGTGTGTTATAAACACCCCGAGACAGCAGGAAATAGGAAGAAGGGAGTTGGAACCGAGCACTGGTGGGCGGCGTGTGAGGTGTGTGTTCATTTCATTGCTGTTACACACACAACACCCCCCCCCACACACACACACACTCGCACACTCGGGCACAAGGTGGGAATCTCACTGACTATACTGAATATTTCATTTTAAATGTACTTTTCTTCCTATTTTTCAGAATAGATTTTTTCTTGTACATTGCTACCATACTTGCCCAGATAGAAAAATATTTTCAAAAATATTAAAATTCAAATGGCCATTATTAATATTTTGAGTTTGTTTTTTCCTACATGTGAAATTGTACTGAGTTTATTATCTATTAAGTGATTGATGGTATAAGTTTTTCAAAAACCATACTCATAAGATTATTTCAGAGTTAAAACACAATAAAAAGTGAAAAATCACCTAGAAAATACTATTCTTTTATAATAGCAACTGGGTACAGCTTATCTACATTTATATGTCATTTATAAACCTACCTATCTCTGGTTTTATGTTTAAAACAAAGATTTAAAGAGTGTTTTTAAGGTCTTTTTTTTTAATCAGAAGGACACTTCTGTGCTGGGTACTTTGTGAAGTCTGTCACTCACAAACTAAATTGGATTATTTCATTCTGCAAGTGATGAAATCTATGTCTCACTAAATCAATAAGCTCAACAGTGTATGTGTCTTAGGAGATTAATTTATTCTGGTAGACGTCGGCTCCATGTTCCCTCCATCCGAATGAAAATAATTTCACCATTAATGCAAAATTCCACTCCACCGCATGGCATGGCCTCCCACCTCTGCCACACACGTTTCTAAGCAGCGAAAGTATCACCGTGCTAGAGAATGGGAGAATGTCGAACACGCATTGTAGATATACAGTTGCCGTATTTCATCATTCACTTCTCCTCTGAAGACTTTAATTTAGTGTGAAAGGAAAGATACATTAGGTGGCTCTCTGGCTAATGAAAATACTCAGATTTATCTGACAGGGCGTGCTAACAAAGGCACTCCGGGTGAAGCTCCATAAAGCCTGTTGAGATGAGAAAAGTAGTTTATGCTGAGGTCGCTAATTGCTATGGAGCAGCAGCTAGTGCTGTCGGCCGTCAAGAAACCCTTCTCAGCTACTGCCACTCTGCAGAAGGAAAGACAGAGGCGTGCCAAGGCAGAGACAAGCGGCTCCTCCTAGCCCGGGGGCCCAGGGGCCCAGGGCCCCGCACCAACTTCCACGTAAAGACCCATCAGTGACACCGAACATCTGATGACCTCCCAACACAGCCTCTCCCTCCGCTTCTGCCACACGAATCTGCGTGCGCTGCTGTGCCCCAATCCCACAGTGCCGCCGTGAGCCACTGCACAGCCCGTGGACACCCCTGTTCTCTCGAAGCTCAGATGTCACCAACTCTCTGCCTGTCCCATTGTACAGACTCCGCTGTGACCATATTAGTTTATATGCAACTGTATGTAAATGGGTGTGCTCCCCTCCACCCCGAGCGTGAATGATATGAGGAAAGTTAGCACGTGAATACTTTGTTCTCGCACTTGGAAGGGATGTTATGTGTCCCACATTTTAACTTCCCCGTGTGGTACGGCTTTGTAAGCATGAGCCCGTTGGCTGGGCACCCAAACTCTGTCGCCCGAAACTGAAAAGCAATGTCACACTTACCAGGAATCAGTACTTGTTTCAACATAATGTTTCATGTGGTTTACAGCTTCAAAAAATGTTATATGTGATCTCGTGTAAGTTTCCATATATTGGGGAGTCAATTAGAGAAGCATTTAATCAACTGTGTTATAGTAATTAGGGGCTGGCTCTCATGGTTGGCAGTTTTGATATGAGATTATGGGACACAGCAAAGTCCATCTGAGTTAGTATGTGACTAGGCACTGGGACTGGCGTGTAACAGTTTACAGCCCGTCAAGCTATCAGTTACAAAGTTTCCTGTGAAGGCATAATTCAGGTAAAGTTCTGTGTGAGGCTCTCGCTCCATGAGAATAAATCACCTCTTAATTGCTAATTTCGCACATGCTGTTTTAAGAAAATAGAAGTATATATGTGTGTGTTTGTGTGTAAAATATCTATAGTTTGCATGTACAAAATCTATCAAATGAACGAGCCACTTGAAATTATTAAATGTAACTAACACTTTATGCTGCTCTGGAGTACACTAAAATATAAAATGCCACGCATCCGACAACCATCCATGTAATAATTCTGTTATCTACAAACTCTAACAGTTCCCGGGCCTTCTATTGGTGCTTTCGTGTTACAGTCAAAACTTTCTTAGGGAGCAGGAAGGGTCACGTCCTTGCTTTTGAAACCCTGCCTTCCGACACACGGAGAGAATGCATGCAGACGGGCGTGACTAGAGATGACTCCGCGCCATGAAAAGTGAATGAGGCTAAGTTTGGGGGTGCAGCTCCAATCCCCCTGGGGCACGCGCATCGCTGAGCTCGGGTCTGGGCGCGGGGTGCAGCTGTGGTGGGTGCTGATGCTACCCACCGCCCACCATCCTAACAATAATGTCCTCCCTGGAAAGTCCAGGCAAGTCGCTCGCTGAGCTCCCACGCGAGAAGACACGGAGGGCGGTTCCCTCCGTCCTCGGCACGGCCCTGGTGCACCCACTTGTCACGGCGAAACACTCGTGGTGAAGGCGGCCCTGATCTAGCTTGGGGTCATTAGCTCTCCTTCAGTTTGAAAAACAAATTTGTAAAGAAATGATCATCTTGTTCATTACCGATGTCAATGAACACAAGATGAAAATCAGTGCAAGGTTCAGTTTTTGTCTGTTTCCTCTTTCTTCATGTTACCGCGTAGCCACTGCACAGTGATGCACTCTTACTGACCGTGGGTTCAGGGTCAGTCCATGGAGAAGAGCAATTGATTCTTCTGAGATGGTGGGTCAGCCGCCTCTCCCTCCCTGAGTGCCTTGGATTCCAGCCGAGTCAGAGTCCAGTCTCTCTGGGACCCTGTTATTTCCATAACATTACGAGGCCATATTCGCTGGGAGGTCAATAATCACTTTAAGTCTGGAATTTTAGTTTTCAAAACATTCCTTAGAAGATACAACTGACTGTGAACTAGTGTTCATTCAGACCGCGGGAGGCTGCTGTTCTCGGTGGGTTCCTGAACGTGGTGCGTATTTGCCTAAAGGCGTTCCCCTCCGTGCCTCATTTTTCTTCTCGTTTTAACCAGCCCACAGCAGGCGACCTAGCAAAGGTGGCACGTCAGGCTTTGGGAAGGGAGGCAAATGGGGTCAGCGCACAGCAGCATGTCCATTTCGCACTAATTGGTTCTAAATGCAAGAACTAAATCATAAAAATAAAATGAGTGTAAAATGCATAACACCTGAGCAAACCAGACCTCCTTTCTCCATGCTCTGGGACTTGTGCAGCATCCTAATGCCTGCAAAATGCACAACGTCGGATGCCAGCCATTTTCAAAACTAATTACCTTTGCGCTGAAATCTCTTGACTACAGAAAGTACCGGTGCATCACCAACAGCAAAACTTCCTAAAAACCCAGCACATTCCCCCAGGTCCCCAGCGCATCACTGCAGGCACTGTGCCGGGAGGCCCTCATCTTCCCTCTTGAAGGCCCCCAGGCTGGTCTCCCCAAGAAGACAGTGGGTGGGGGGCGGCGGGCATAGATGCAGCTGAGACGCACTTCCTCCTCTCTGCCTCGCACACGCCACCTGTGATATGTTACTTTTCTGTTTTTATTTTAGTAAAAACCAAGACAAAATGCCTCCTGAACACTTCAATCAAGGGATTTCGTAGTAACTTCAGAGTGAGAATAAACATTTTAAAAGTGAATAAAGCAGAATGTTTTAGGTCAATCAATCAAACATGCAGTTCAAATTATTGCCTCTCTTTCTGCCCAAGAGGCTTTTGGGAGGAGGGACTTTGATGCAGTTTTACACAGACGAGTGTTTCGGAGAAATCCGTTATTACTCCAGGCAAAACTCTGAACGGCCTGCGGGGTGAGCGGGAGGGAAATATTGCTGTTTGTTTTCCTTTTCTTTTTAACCAGACACTTTGCCACAATTATTTTAATAAAATATTTCTCCTGCTCTACGTATACTAAATATTAGTGAAATTTAAGGGTATTAGAAAGCAGAAAGTAAAAAAATGCACGTACTTTTTTTTAAAGTTTTAGTTATTTTTTTAACTAGATAGGTGTGTGTTCTCATTGAAATAAGAAACTCTAACACATTTTTCAACTTCCCAGGATAGTTTGTCATAATAATTAATTATTACTTTATCATGTAAACTATTAATCACATAAAGAAAACGTGAAACGGGGTATTTGACGTGGGTGGTGGGCACGGAATGCAGTTTACAGGTGATGTATCCTAGAACTGGACATCTGAAACCATATAATCTTACCAACCAGTGTGACCCCAACCAAATTAATTAAAAATAAAAACAAAATCTAAAAAAATAAACATATAAAGCAAATTGAATAAAGAAAGCATGAAATACCTTATACCTGAACTTCACATTAAAATTCAGCTTCAGTCACCTTTGTGGCTGCTATTTATGGTTCATTACATTTCACTTTTCTTTTTAGCAATTAAAATTAAAGCCCACCAAAATGTGTGATGTTCTTACTCGTTTGCTGGACAGACGCTCTGAGGATTAACAACCTGCAGAACGTCGGTGTACCCGTTTGGGGAACTATGGTACTCTCGACTAGCCACACCGCTAGTTAAACTGCAGTCCGTTTTGCTTTAATGATGAGGCAAGATTGACCTAATGAGGGTAACACCTGCCCACTCCCCAGGCTGCACCTTGCGGCCCCACATCAAGGTGGCCCTGCCCCGCCTCCCTCCACGCAGCGTGGGGGCCGGTGCCTTGGAACTGTGGGCACCCACGGCTGCGCTCCTCCTCTCAGGGCACGCGGTGCAGGGGGCGGGGGTGCCTCAGCGTGTGCCTCCTGGCGCAACAAAGCTTCTGGAGAATTCTAAGCAAGCTGTCACTTTGCGAGGAGTGTTTGATTCCGTTTTTGTCCTTTGCGGCGAGATGAGAAAACCGCTAAAACCATGTGCACCATTGTCCGCTTCAGAGCCTCCCGCCTGCGCTGCCCCCATGGACCAGCCCAAATGGCACTGGTCCCTTCGCTCACAAACGCAGTTCTGGAGGTCAGTTCCTCTGGCCTGGGGGCTGGGCCGTGCTGAGGGACACTGGGGCTGGAGCGATGACATTCCAGGGTTCCCCGCCCTGCCCCCCTCCAGCGCCAGACCTGCAGTGTCCCCAGCTGGTAAAAAGGGCCGGCTAGTCTTCTGCTCGACCTGGCGCCCACACTGCCCGTTTCCTGTCACCAACGGAGCGGTCACCTCTCTTGCCCACCTCGCTCACTCCCGTCTGGATGCAGATTGCACCCTCCTAGCAATGCCTCACTCCCTCACGCCGCAGCTCTGCATGAACAGAAACAGAACCGTCGGCTATCCACGGTGTCCAGTAGTACTTGTTCCTCCAGCGTCTCTGACGCCTGAGACCAAGGATTACACCGATTAATTGCATTGCTGCTCTTGACCTTCCTCCAGAAGAAGTTCATTAAACGAGCTCGATCTAATTTACAAGGATGGAGTGGGGCCTGCACATCCATCACTTTTCAAGGAGCCACCACCTGATGAGCAGCCAGCATTAAAAATGCAGATTTAAGCCACCGTGGTTCCGGAAGGCCTGGGGTGGCTTTCTGGGGGGAGCCGAAGCAGTGACAGAGGCTTGTACCCTGTTGCCTTGGTGCCCTAAACCTTTTCTGTAAGCATTTTCAGAAAACCGTTCACCTGAAACCGAAATGCAGAATGTACCCAGAGCCCAGCAAACTTCATTGTGAAACCCTCAGCTCACTTAGTACCTTAAATACATGGGAGTGGGTGCTGCTTTGAAAGATGCAGAGATGTTTAGCTAAAATCACGTGTGGGGAAGCAACCCTAAGATTTCGGAGGTCAGTGATGCAGCCAAGGAAAGGTAACAAATATTACAATCATTTATTCCAGAAATCACACCGTGGAGATGTGCCCTGTGGGGATCGGCGGTGTGAGACCCCTGGACCTTTCGTGTCAGGAAAGGGCATCATGAATTCAGCAGTTCTTTGTTTTTAAGAAGTAGCTCTGCCCGTGCTGGGGGCCGCTCAGCATGGGGAGGAGCCTCCTGTTTACAGCCCCGCCCCCGGGACCTTCAGGGCGGCAGTGCAGGCGGAGGGCGTGGGGGCCGTGGCTGGATGTACTTCTGCTGCCCGGCTTTCTTCTCCCTCCTGCTAGCTTAACCTTGCTCTCGGGTGCTTGTCACGCACTCCACCGTGCCGACTACCCTCTCCTGAACTATGCTGAAGGTTTTAGTGGCTACTTTACATGCCAGTGCCTCTATCACATATTCACATATTTGCAGATAGGCCCGACACTGACTGCAGGGTTTGGCATTTGAAGCTTTCTAACTGAAATAGAATGGCATGGAGTGTGCAAGTTCACGGGACTTCATTCTGTGACTTCACCCCCTTGGTCAGGACAGCGAAGGCTGAACTGACTCCCCCAGTTTCGTGACTGATCCACGCCTGCATAGCAGAGCACCCCCAATTCTAGCAGCTCCTGCCACACGCCTTTATCATCTCAGAGTGTCTGCGGTCTGGGGACTTCTCGGAGCTTCTGCCTCGGGCTTCCTCCAGGGGCAGTGACAGCGGCCTTGGACTGGGCCTCCCTGCGGGCTTCCTCCCAGCTACGTGGCTGGCCGGCTGTCTCAGACACAGAGTGGGGCGCGTGATGGAGACCAGCCTTCAGATGACCTAGTATGTCCTCACACGAGTGACATCTCCTCGTGTCCGCTGGGACCTGCCCTCTGGAGTCAGCAAGCCCAGCGGGCGTGCGGAGGGAGCTGCTGGCATAGGTGGGTGCCAACCCGGGTGTCCACCCGGCAGGCCCCACCCTCAGTTCCTTCGTCTCTTCTCTGGAGTTGCTGTCGCTCCGGTCCCTTCTTGACGTGATTTCTCGCCATCCAACTGGGCCGTTCATTTGTGCCGATCCCCCGTCTCAGCCCGGCCTCCTTACTCTTGTTGGTGAAGGGAGGACGCCTCTCACCTGCGGCAAACAGAGCCGGGCACCCCGGACGCAAAGTGCGGCCGCGTCTGTGGGCCGCGGATGCCGGGCACTGGGGAGCAGCGCTGCACAAGTAGCGCGCTTGTCCTCCACGTTTGCGGCTCCACGCCGCTCGCGGCACAGCGGCAGTGCGGCCTGCGTGGCCCTGGTCCAAGGGAGCCAGGGAGAGAAGTCACACAGCAAGGGGCACAGGGGGTGTTTGGGACCCTGTGCCCGCTCCACCTGGGTGTCAGACCCGACGTGGCCACTTATGACAGCGTCACTTAATGCCTGAATACCTGCTGGCTTCTGGGGAAGGACAACAGGATGGGACAAGGAGAAATGAGTCCGTCTGCACTGGTGACATCCTGCTTCACAGGAAAGTGCAATGCTGCCTTTCCTGTCACCTTGGGAGCTGGGGGGACAGGAGAAAAGGGACAACAGCTAGTCACATAATTACTGCTTACCCTCCCGCCGCCTGGTTCCCGACAGGTCACGGGCTTCCCGCTCGCCCGTTGGCCACAGGGCGAGCACCATGCCCGGGACCCCTCTCCGGCCCACACTTTACAACAGAGGAGCTGCTTACTGCTCCTCTGTTTCCATCCCTGTGACGGCTGCAGAGGAACCTGCCCTGGTAATGTCAAGGGCGTCCTGGTGCCCAGGGAGCAACCCGGTTTGAGTCACCGCCTGCTGACGTGACAATCCACACTCCATAGTCACACGTACGTGGGCATTGAGTGCTTTAGCCTCGGCAGGTCCTTGAATGAGAATGTAATCCCCACTAAGAGGAAATGTGGAGAAAACAAGGATTTATGTGTCAGTAAATATTGTAGTAAATTTTAGTATCTTCTTTGTTAAAATAATTTTAGAGACCATAACACATAGCCATGAATAAGTAAATACTTGCAATGCTGAGCTAATATATAAAATCATGATTTCGCGTCCACGTGAACCTCCCACGCCCGTGCTTACCGCACTTCGTTCAGAACTGACGAAACTGGGGGAAGCATGCACGGCCCCGGCGGGCGATGGGTAACCTGCGGCCACCCAGACGGAGGAATATTATTCAGCAGCCAAGAGAAATGAGCTGTCAGCCACGGACAGACGCGGAGGGACCTTCAATGGGTCATCCTCCACGCGGCCACCTCTTTGAGGCGGGGAAGTGTCCCTAATGAATGGAGGTGTCAGGCCGTCAGAGCGTGAGAGCGACGGATGGCACCTGTCACTTTGACTCACAGATGGATGGTCCCAATGCCTTTCGATGACAGACGGAAGGAGGACAGTGCCCTCGGGGGGTAAGGGCGCCACCGACCCCGTGGTCACTTCCCAGACGACTCCCACGACTTTGAGGGAAACCGGTTCCCCACAATCCATCTCACTGCAGACAGTGTAACTTCGAAATGCGGGGCTTACGGCAAGCGTAGCCGTCTGAAATACGCCTTCTATTTCAGGAGCATTTAAGTGTGTTTGTTTAAAAGAGAAAAAAAATAGATAGAAATGGCTTTATAGGTCCACAAGTGTCTCCAGAGTGTAGACTCTAAAGTAGCCACAATTAAGGAACCTGAATTTATGTCCCCAAATTTAAGTGTAGTAAAATGTCACAGGAGAATGTCAGCTAAGATGTGAAAAAATAAATTTAGTAAAATGAAAATCTCTCGCAAGGTCCTCAAGCGAGAAGCTGTTTCCTTACTTGCGTGTTTCCCAGAAACCTGGCTCGGGACTGGTGTGCGGCAGACACGCGTGAGGCACGCATGTAAATGACTAAGCTCAGCGGTGTTTCATGGAATATGGAATGGACCGTTGGAGAGTTAGCTTTCCAAAATTGTTTCAGTTTATCATTTTTAAGCGCATCGCTTTCTCGTTCTTCTCTGATTCCTAATTCCTTCGCTCACTTCGCATTTTCTCAGGCGACCAGCTTGCCCAGCCTTCCCCAAAACTAGCCGAAGCCGTCTGACTGCCTTCTCCAAGGGCGGCTTCCCGGGCAGCAAGCCGGCCTTCTCGCCGAATGGCAGCGTATCTGTTTGATTACCAAAAAAAGCACAAGTGAGCAAGTTTAGAACATAGGGCTTCACGTTTTCCTTGAAAACCCTCGACATTTTTGCAAATGTCTGCTTGTTGGCAGTTACAGCGCAGGCGTCTTTTTCCCCAAACCAGACGGAGCTCCCGGCCTGCGAGCTCCGGTCTGCCTTTCACAGACGTCCGCACGCGTGGACCCGCGGGGGCGCGTACCCGTCGTCATGCTCCTGTGCAAGTGGAAACCCACGGGCGACCGCCAACTCTGCTGCACCGGACACAGCCCAGCGACTGGGGAGCGGGGCCAGAGGGCACAGTTCCCGACCTTGAAGTCAGGCCCCTTTCCTGCTTCCTCCCAGAATGTATGACAGGTTTTGGCAAATGGAAGGAAACGACCCCCTACTTATTTGATCTGAATCACAGGATGAAACTTCAGATCTCCTCCCGTGTTTCCCTGGAGACCTTCTGAAAGACCGGATGTCACTATCGGAATCTTATCCCTGCGGCACTCGGATGAGGGACTGTCCCTTGGGAAATGGCCTTCACAGCATCCCTTCTGATGTACCTTCTCCCCCCAGAAGTTTGGGGATGCAGCTGAAAGTGGAAGAAAGCCCCCAAAAGGGGGGCCTCCCAGACCCTCCTCATCCCCCCCTGCCAGGCCCGGGAGCTGGCGGCGGCCCTCGGAGCGCCGTTTCTCAGCCCTTCCGGCGTGCATCCCTCTCCGGCCTTCACCGCCATCCGTCTCCGGTGACTGCACTAGCCTCCCGGGCTATTTTTATATTTTCAGACTTTTCGTTCCAATCTATTTCATCCAGCCTGAGTGTCCATGACTGCCATTTGAATCATGTCATTTTTTTGTTGTTGTTCAGAAACCAATACATTTCTTACTTTTCCACTTTCCCGAGCCCTGCCACTGTCTCTGTAATAACTTCCATTCCGAATCCCACCCACCATCCCACACCTCCATCAGCGCGGCCGGCCGTGGTTTCTCCTCCTAATTGGATTTTGGTGCCTCTATCTCTCAAGTGCCCACACGACACCCCTCTCGCTGCCGCTTCCCAGCCGCCTCCCTGCCAGCAGAAACCTGCGTCCTTTACTAAACCATCTCGGATGTCACCGAGGGTCCTTCACCTCAGTGGCTCCAGTGACCTCCCACATTTGTGAACCCCCAGGGATCCATGATGCGGGGTGGGGGGTACGTTTGTTTATCTTTGATGGCTGTTCTTGTGCATTTAAATTTTTCTTTCAAGTCATCTGTCTGGAAACAGCATCCAGTTGAGGACAGAACATGTGATTTCTGCCTTCTTTGTCATTCTGGGGCACTGTCCAAGGTCCGCATGTCACGCAAGCTACTGCCCTCTGAACCCTCTGGACCCAGGGAAGGCTGCCCTCTGCAAGGCCTTGCTCCCTCAGCATCCAGGCTCACCCCACGCAGGGCCGAGTGCTTACTGTGCAAATGTGGGTCAGTGGTCCACAAGCATCCTCGGCTTCAACCGGGGGTTAACAATGCAGAGTGCCAGGCCCTGTCAGGCCGCATGGGTTGTCATGGATGCCTTCGCATTATCCCACTAGATGATTTGAGGTTCGATACACATCAACGCTTGAAGAGCGTGGTTGACATGGAGGGATTTTCTCCTCCAGCAAAGTCTGCCCTGCGTCCTGCCACGTGCATGGCCTGCAGCTGCGTCCTCCTCTCTCCTGAGCTGCAGAGACCTAAAATGTTGTATATGGTCAAATTTTTTTAAAGATTTTATTTTATTTTTGTTTAGAGAGAGGGGAAGGGAAGGAGAAAGAGGGAGAGAAACATCGATGTGTGATTGCCTCTCACATGCCCCCTACTGGAGACCTGGCCCACAACCCAGGCATGTACCCTGACTGGGAATCAAACCAGCAACCCTCTGGTTCCCAGCCTGCACTCAATCCACTGAGCTACACCAGCCAGGGGCTCTGGTCAAATGTTAAACTGAGCAAATACATGACCACTCGGTGAAACGCGTCGTGATCATGAAGTTTCACCTCTGTGGTTTTGTAAGTCAACAGCTGCATGAGAATAGTGAGCACCGAATTGTTACTTATAACCAGTAAGTCAACAACCAGCTTTTAATCAGCTGCTCTGCGCATCATACCGTACTGTGTGCTACGGAAACGAAATCGGTATTCAATACTCCTCCCCTGTCTTCAGAGGGCTTATAGCCAATTGGTGTCTTTACTGATTTTATTCTGATGAAGTAGGAAATATTTTATTTACCAAATGAGTGGGTATGAATTCCGTACTTATTTCAATGATTTCTCCTACAGGAAATGTTTTAACTGTTTCAGTGCAAACCTAGCAAACCCCCCTCCACTCTGATGCTTGGGGGTGATGAAATACCCTAAAATTAGACCGTGGGGTTGGGTGCCCAATGTTGTGTACATGTGAAAGTCCACGGATCTGTACCGTGTATGTGGGTGAAACTTAAGGCAAGTAAATTACATCTTAGTTAGGCTGTTTGAAAAAGGCAAAATTAAAAGAACCTTTGATGCCGCCGTCATCCAAAGATGAAGAAAACCATCAAAGGCGGGACTGTGCTAACCCCAGAATCACCTTGTAAATCCTTAAAGACGCATGTAGTGGAGGCATAAAATCAGCTGGAGAAATGCGGATCACAAGACTTCTACCGTGCCTTCCACTTAAAAAAAAGCTCATTTATAACAGTCATTTTTTTATAATAGCTCTCATTATGTTATCTATATTGCATGTGGGCTTGTTGATATATTTTATTAATAAGCTTCACATTGCATTCTCAAAGAGTCTTCATATTACTATATTTTAAATGCATCTGTTAATTAAAGCTGACAACCTCATACAAGCGCCCACTTCCCCGATCGGCGTCCACGAGAGGCCGCTCACTGGGGAATGGATTCAGCAGAGCGAGTCGGCTACCTGCTTCATTAAGGAGTGAAATACAGGCTTGCTGAGGATGTAGTCACGGACTATTTGTATAATTTTAAGCCCTCGATGATAAAGCAATTATAATTCTGTCATTTTACTACTTTAACTGTGACCCTTCAAAACTCAATAAAATCCAGCTCTTGAAGATTTTCTTTATTTTAATTAAAAGACTTCCCAAGAGGGCAATACATGGGTTTGAAAGTTCAAAGCTCTGCTCCCTTTGCTACGCCAGAAGATGTGGTCTGTCTCTTCCCCTGGCAGGTGAAGGGCCCTTTGGAGAATCTGCACCAGCACTTAGAAGATGTGGCCTTTGAAAATAAGTTTGTTATGACCCAGGAAAACAGGAGTTGTGGAAGGGCCTGCCAAAGACTTGAAAACAGAAGAATATATTGGTGATACTTGTTTGATACTTGCTAGTGCGAAGTTTATATCCTTTCCTTTTGTAATGATGAGGAAAACAAAATCCAGAACAGTTGCATTTTAATCCTGTGTGATATAAAACAGAAAGCAACAAATGAAAAACCAAACAAATTCATAGAAGGGTTATTACAGCGAGGGAGGGGTGGGGAGGAAGATGATGGTAAAGGGGTCAGATGCGTGGGGACGGAGGGAGACTAGACCTCGGGTGCCGAACGCACAACACAATATACAGGTGATCTGTTATGGATTTGTACACTTGAAACCTACGTGATGTTACCAGTGTCACCCCAGTTGCTTCAAAGAAAACAAGAATATTTAAGGTTAAGAAAACAGTGGAAGCCACGCCCGACTCCATCTCTACCACAGGGCAGAGTTCGTCCCCACGTGGCGCCTTCTGGGAGAATTCTGTTCTAAATGCTTCCAATGCAGCTGTTCCTAAAGCCACGTCAGATCATGTATCCTGTCAGCATGGAACACGAGGACCTACTAAGCGTGCATATCTGTTCTAAGTGTTTGGTGCACAGTGGGGTCCGGGGCCACTCATGACTTAAAGCTTATAGTGTGTGAGCGTCAGTGGGGATGCTGATAGGAAGCAAATATTCAGACAGACAAGAAAAGAGTTGAAGGATGGACCTACCGTGAAAACTCAGCTGTGGGGAGGTAGCTGATGGAGAGAGCAGGAGACGCCCCCAGGAGAGCAATCGATCCCCAGAGGATGCCACTGGAGGCTGGGCCAGGAGAAGGTGAAGGGCACAGGACACGCGGGGCCTGGCAGAGGCCGGGCTGCAGTGGGCGGCCGAGGTGGATGCACACAGATGGTTCAGGAAGGAGAGCCGGACCAGGGCAGCCACAGCGGCTCAGGCTGTGAGGCTGGAACCAGGGCAGGCTGGGCAGAGGCTTGGACCAGCTCCAGCTCCAGCTCCGTTAAGATGAAGACTTCGGTGTTACTTACCTGGAGACTGGGAGCCCCTGAGGAGCTTGGAGGGCGGGTGTGACTTAATCCGATTTACTCTGGAAGAGCATCTTCCCTCGGGCCCTGCAGGAACAGGCCTCAGCAAATCCCACAGTAAACACGGTGCTCGGCCTTGCTGGGCAGAGCCCTAGCAGTGGGCGGGAAGAGATGGTCGTTCACATCCTCCTGCTGCCCTGAGTGGGAACCGGGCACACTGAGGCAAGGCTGGAGAGGAAGGACGCTGGTGTCCGAGCCCGACCGACATGCTAAAGCCTCGGAAAAGCAGCAGCATCGGAAACACAGTGTGAATGCGGTGGCCCTCCAAAAAATGGGAGACGTAAATTGAAGATTTTTTTCCAGAAAAATAAAAGTACTCTTTTCCTAAATTTATGTGACGAAATATAATGGACTATGGAATAACGAATTTGATCCCTTTGTTAATTTTAATGGTTATAAAGCAATTACATGCTACTTGCCTGTGAATGAGATATGAGAAAAGTGCAACCAAAGGCCCAATTGGTCTCTTTTATGAATATTTTATCATCTTTTTAATGATGACCTCACTTGAGAATAAAATCTACCCATTGTTCAAAATATAAAGTTTAAAAAAGGTGATTAGGAAGGGAAATAGAAGATCCAGTTCCATGAGTGTCGTACCTACGTTTTCTTCTACGTAATTTACCATTTCCGGTCTCATATTAAGATTTTTGATGCATTTTGAGTCAATTTTTGTGCATGGGGACGGACGGTAATCTAGTTTCATCCTTTCGCACGTGCCTTTCCAGCTTCCCCAGCACCCTCCACGGAAGAGGCTTTCCTTCCTCCGTCGTGTATGGTCGGCTCCTTTGTCGGAAACCGTTCGCCCATGTGCCTGCAGTTTCGTTTCCGGGCTCTCAGTGCTATTCCATGGGTCCGTGGATCTCTGTTTTGCTAATGCCATCCTGTTTTGACTACCGTCACTTTGTAGCATAATTTGAAGTCAGGTTTTGTGCTACCTCTGGCTTTGGTTTTTCTTTTTCTTTTCTTTTTTTTTTTTTTTTTTCCTGAGGATTGCTTTCTCTGTCCGGGGTCTTTTGTGGTTCCAGACAAATCTAATGATTTTTTTTGTTCTATTTCTTTAAAAAGCAGCACTGGGATTTGATGGGGACTGCCTGAAATCTGTATATTGCTTTGGGTAAAATAGCCACTTCGACTATGTTGATTCTCCCACTCCATGAACACAAAATACCTTTCCATTCTTTTGTCTCTTTCAAACTGTTTTAATGATGCTCTGTAGTTTTAGTGCATAGGTCCTTCACATCCTTTGTTAGGTTTGTTCCCAGGTATTTGATGCTTTTTGTTGCAACTGTAAAGGAACCGTTCCCTCCGTTGCCTCCTTTGAAACATCTTCATTAGCATGCAGGGAGGCAATGGGCGTTTGTGGATGGATTTCGTATTCTGCACAATTACTGTCGTTATTGCTTCTAACTGTTTTTAGTGGAGTCTTTAGGGATTTCCGTGTAAAGAATCATGTCATCTGCAAAAAGTGACAGTTTTACTTCTCCTTCCCTGTGTGGATGCCTTTACTTCTTTCTCTTGCCTGACTGCTCTGTGAGGGCTCCCGGCACACGTGGAACAGGAGTGGAGGAACCGTGGTGAGACCGCACACCCTCGTCCTGTCCCTGGTCTTGGAGAAACAGGCCTCAGTTTTTGCCATGATATTGGGTATGACATTGGCTGATGGTGTGTCATCTGCGGCCTATACTATGTGGAGTGACCTGTGAAGTACCGACTGCACTGGACCATTACACTGAGCTTTGAACTTCCTAACAGCCAAGAAACAAAGAAGATATTTTAAGCCACATAATTCTTAGTACCGGATGATGTAGACCCCCAGATAATAAAGAAAGGGAGCGTTTACGTCCCTGGTGCATGCTCCTGGGGGTGGCGGGGGTCAGTGGCAGAGGACCACCATCCCGTTGCAGGTGGGCAGGGCCCTGGGGAACACCCCCTCTATGCCTGGGCCACACTCATCTTCCCCCTGGGTCCCCTGCTGGCCTTGAGGAGCTGTCTCCCCGTCGCAGTGGAGGGCAGTCCCGCGGTGGCAGAAAGCATTAGAATGCCGGGTGCCTATGGGGACCAGCTGGAGACCAAGAGACAAAGGGGCTAGAATGGCCCCCATTGCCCCTAGGAGGCCGGCGTCTCAGAGGGAGAAGCCGCAGCTGTCCCCAGGTCACCCTCCTCTCAGAGGGTGGCAGCACCGTGTCCCCGGGGTGCCAGGACCATAAAGGAGAAGTCCAGTGTCCCCAAAACCCCCATCGTGACCAGAGAAGCAGCCCCTCAGCAGCTCCCTCCATTGTCTGTCCTCCGCCCCGGCTCCCCCCAAAACAGACAAGATGCTCCTGAGGGTCAGGATCCACTCCCTCGTGCAGCATGAGGGGTTCCCCATCCGTGTGCAGGAAACAGAAGGGGCCTTTCTGCGTCCGTTTGCCCGGTGTGAGGTCCCTGTAGCAGGGCCATGGTCTTGGGGTGCCGGGTGACAGGGGAGCCGGTGACTACACCATCCTGACGTGGCGTGTGCTTCTTTCCCTGCTAGCTTTGTATTTGAGAATCTCGTCCGCTTGCGCCGCTGCTTGGATCTTGTCTGCACGGGATGTGTGGGTGGGCTCGTTCTGTGTGAGGGGTGGCACCCAAGCCTGCTGGGTGTCCTGGAGGACGCGCTTTCTCTGGGTGTGCTGGCTGCTCTTTGGGGGCAGACCCAGCCCTAGGGGGTCTGCACAGAACTGTCCGCTCTTCCCCACCCTCGGATTCCAGGCAGGAGCTTGGTTCGGGCAGGTGGGGTGGCATCAGCAGCTCCGTGGTACATAAATCATTTCATTAGATATTAATGTGACTTGGGAAAGAATTGTCACTTGGCTTGGTGGTCTCTAATGTCTCTTTAAGTTCTAACACTTACTTTAAGACATGAAAACAGCCCAGTTCTACCTAATCTGATCAGATACAAAGAAGAGTTAGGTTCATGTAACAAAAGAGAGGGCTTGGGAGTTTTCTGTTTCGTTTTGTTTTGCTTTTTCAAATCCTGGAGCAAAGTCCGATTGTTTTAAGGTGGGTTACAGAGTCCAGTTTTCATCCTCTCTGACTTACCAGTCACCTTCATTCTTTGGATAATAGCTTTTCTGGAGCCGAGTTTGAAAATAAAAATTGTAACCAATATGTCCATGAGGCCCTGAATAGCAGAACATTCTGCGAAACGCTAAAACACCCCAAAGCCCTGGTGTTACAGCAAATCGCTCCCGGAACTGCCTGCTCTGCAGGAGGCAGGGCGGGGCCTTTGTGCTTGTGTGCACACACGCACCCCCACCCCCAAGGAATGGTGAGCACGTGGCTCGGAGCGTGCTCACAGCAGGACGGTGACAGCAGTCATCCCCGGGGCCACCTCGGACGGGAGTCAGGCCATCACCTCTGCACTTCAGAAACCTGGTTTCATCTCCAGAACGGACCATTGAGGTAGGAACACCATCGCTGCCCTTCAGAGCTGGGGAAACTGAAGCTTAATTGTAAGGGTGAGTGCCTAGCAACATCTTCGTGGCTGTGACTTTTAAACACTAGGTAAAGTACCTGAGAGTTATTTTATCTAACTCGATCTAACTACCAGAAACACCTGACTCTGCCGGCAGAGGAATAGCAACCATGACTTGGTCGAGCTCAGTCTAGTAGTAGTTAGAGGCTTAATCTAATGACCGAGGACATGACCAAACTGCTCCTCCCGATCACTTAATCTAGTGACGAGACCCCAGATGTGCGACTCTGGGTGGGGGCTGGAGAGTTGGTGACGCAGGCGATCTGTGTCCCCAGTCCGGAGGCGTACGCCAGCCCCCACCTCCCCCCATGCCCCCGCCAAGTCCTGCCCGGGCTCCGGCCAGGGTGAACTCACCGAGACAGGGGTGACCCTGAAGGAAGGCGTCACCTTCTCTCACAGCTTTCCGTTGTCCCCTGGGATGGTCCACATTGGTAACAACAATGAGACAGTCCTCCACCCACGTGCCACGCTGTTGTGATTTCTCATCGACCTAACTCAAGCAATGTACGCAGAAGGCCAGCAAAACAAAATGCTCAGCTTCGTGCTTGACGAAAAGAACAGGAACAGAATGTGATTAAGCCAGGAGCACTACAAGCCCTTCAGAGCAATTCGACGCCGTGTAGAACAGAGAATGTGTCCTCGTGATTATTTTTCCATGTGTGTAATGAAAGATCATTAAGCCAGAAATGTCAAGTTGTCTTTGAAACATGAATGCAATGTTATTAGTGCAGAGCTTAAATGGAGACTAATGATATGTTAATTGGTTAATTGCACATTTTAATAACAGACTTACAAAGCCACGACTGCTTTCTGTTTAAATAACCTAACTGGGTGTCAGTTGCGTTTTAGGTAAACACTGGGGTGTTTTCACCCACCTCCACGGCTCTCTATAATTAAGCTGGGGCTTTTTCTCCTCGAGCTATAATGGATGCTAATGTCTTTATTAGACAGGAATCATCTTGGGGAATCTATTTTTAGTCCCCTCTCTGAGACTTCTGGATTGTCATCCTGGCTTCCGGAAAGTCGGACAGACCCTTGCTGAGATGTGGGCGTGCCGGCCAATGGAATTGCTCCCCTCCCTCGGGCATTGCCAAGTCCAGAAGCAATCCCCCGCTTGCCAAGTAATCACACAGAAGAAAATAAATTCTCGTTCTTCGAGGCTCGGCGGCTTGCATAACTTGTCCACCGAGACAGGCGGCCCAGTTCCCATGTCATTTCAACGTCATCGCAGACCCGAACTCTATTTTTAAAGCGCCCTTTCTTCTTCAGCAGCAGCAGCTGTCAGAGAAAATGGTTTGATTACAGGAGACCTGCTGGCCTTCAGCCGTGTCACTCAGGGCCGTGCGTCTCTCTGAAGTCATCTAAATTCTCTTCCAATATATTTTTTAAAACCTTTTAAAAGACGGCTCTGCAGAACATCTTCACCAGGAAGTGCCCCGAGAGACACGCGGCACACGGCCGGAGCCGTGCGGTCAGCTCACCCCGGGAACAGCTGCCGTGCTTTTCGTTCCTGTGTTAAACAGAGCCTCTCTTAGGACACATCTTAGCAAACTTTGGAATTTAAAAACTCAGAGGGTTGACTGGGAAATGTAGAAGTTTTATGGAAACAACTTTGTCAGAGCTACTCAACAAAAACTTATTGGGGTGAATCTTCAAAACTGTGTCTCTCCCTTTAAAGCTTTGTAAGTTTCCCATTGTGCACAAGGGTGGGTGGCCTGCCGCGCTGGTACCTGCCCCGCTGGGGCGGGCGTCTCAGCCCCGCGGCAATGGCGCGCCCCTCGCTTGTCTTACGGGTCCCGCTGCGCCGGAGATAGTTCCTGAACCGAGCAGACGCCCTCTATGCACAGGACCTCCCCAGTGTCGAGCACTGTGATGGTTTCCACCTTCATTTAAAGCTCCAAGTCTCTTTCTCCCCGAGAATTTGACAACAACTTGAGCGCTGGTGTTGAATTTACAGTTTGTGTCGGAGTAGGGAATTTGGGGATGCAGTCTGCAGTGGTGAGACTACGTAGTCCCAAAGCTGCCCCACCCCCTCCTAAAGCCCCGGCGAGGGTTCTGAACATCACGGACGGCAGACCTTCGTGGCTGTGCTCCGGGGCAGTGACCCCGAGGAGGACGCTCACTGGCAGGAACAGGGTTCCGTGACGAAGCATGCTGGGTGAGGAAGACGCGATGACCAGGGACATGGGAAAGGACCAGGGGAGTGCCCCACCCTCCAGGAGCGGAACGGCCTCTGCCAAGTACCACGACCAGCCCCGCAGCCCTGCTGTGGCCTTCAGCTGATCAGCTGGACTCAACCTGTCCTTGCTGGACTCCATTTCCACATGCCGTGGGGGTCTCTGGGTGAGGGCAGCGGCTGATCAGAAGAGGGTCCAGCGGTCAAAGTCGCTGCCGGATCCGCTGTTCCCACGCTGCGTCCCCTAGACCACCACCGAGTCACGGAGATGCCATGTACAGAGGAGCTCTGGAAGGTCAAGGGCGTCCACAGGAGCCAGGCGAGGGCTGCGAGGGCCTCTGCTGGTCTGAAAGGGATGCAGTGCACCGTGGAGTCACACAAACGTGCGGCCTGTGACCTCTGCACGTCCCCGGAAGCGTCTCCATGGAGCGACTTTTAAGGAAGAAGGGGAAACAGGGGCACAAAGCACAAAACCGGTGCCCAGGCCCAGGGAGGGTCGCCAGGGCTGGGCTTAGGACCCTGGGAAACGGGAAACCTGCTGTGATTTCAGCACCGAGCGTCGCCGGCCGCGCGCAGTGGGTGTGGAAGTCTGTTTTCCGAATGTGGCGTGTGTGCTAGGCGGTCACACACTCACGTGAGGGAAATGCTGAGTTGTCTCAGTGAAACACTAATGGAAACCGTTCACAACGGTGTCACTGGGTTCCGATCAGACCCCGTCCCTTCACAGGCTGTGCTGTTCGGAATGCTGACAGCCAGTGTGTGGCAAACGGTTAGGAAGTTAGGCAGAAACTCAGTTACACTTGAGATCCTGCTGATGAAGGAACAAATACTTCCTCGATGAGAACCCGGATGGAAAATTAATGAACACTTGCACAGCGTGAAGACGAGCAGCGGTGGAAGGGAGATGGCCAGCCCGTGAGGGACAACCTGCCTTCTGGCTGTCCCCGGGGTGTTGGGACACCCACACCACACCACCCCTGCGTGCTGGAGCGAACCAGGGGTCAGCCAATAGTAGCCACTGCGTGAACTGTCTTTCCTTTCAGGTTGGAAGGAGGTGTGAAGCATCCACTTAATCAGCTCCCAAAGGAGCCGGTGAGGCCCGGTTTAATGACACGTCCGTTCCACTGTGGTCCTGCTGATGCGTGTGTCCTTTTGGACGATGACAGGTATCTGTCGTGGCAAAGCGAAGGTGTGGTGCCATTGCTTGGGGAGGAAATCTGGAATAACCCCGGGGGTTACTTAACGGAGTGTATGTCCCGTCAAAGATGTACCACAATCACGTCTCACAAAGATTCTGTGCAATGTCCTCACTGAGAGAAACTGTTGTCCTCACGCGTGTAGCAGGTCCCATGGGCTGTCTCTGGGAACACACGGGTGCATTTGATTGTCTGAGGTCACGCCTGGGGTAAAACACACGGGATCAGATACATGAGCTGCGTTGCGTTATGCAAATGATTCGAGCTAAGTGCGTGACCTGAGCAGTGGCAGTGGGCTGCATCTTTCGTAGAGACTTGCACAGGAGTTATGTTAGTGATTTCTGGGAGCCCCATGTTCCTTTCACCTCGTAGGCTTTGGAGTGCTGAGTGCAAAGACAGGCGGTGGGATTCCTCTGCCTGGGGTAGCGAGTGTGGGTCAGAGCTTGAGGTTGAAAAAACACCCCCCAGCAGGTGAAACTCGTCCAAGTGCCTGTGCCCTGGAGCGAAGAACACACGCAGCTTGGAAACAATGTTCTGAGTGGCAAGGAAGCCCCGTGGCGGGCATGGTCAGATATTCAACTCTTTCCCTCACCAAACGGTGCATTTAAGGAGAGACGGGGAGGGGGTGGGGTGGAGGGAGAGAGGGAAGGAACAGAAAATGACATCACTCTACTAATACCTTCCGCAGGGACTAAACTTGAAGTTTACCTTCTGTAAAACGTGGACACGTCTGTGTGTCAGTCAGACAAATTAAAGAAGAGGAAGCGCTGAGTCTTCCTCCTTTGCCGACTGTTCTCACAAGTCTCTGCTTTTGGAGCCGTTGGTGAGAAATCCCTTCGAGTTTAAAACAGGTGATCATTTCCTAAGTCAGGAAGACAGCAGTTTCACAGATTCGTCCAACAGAGTAAAACCAGCTACGGTTAATTAAACTGACATGTGTTAAACTAATCGTCATTATCCTGCGAGACACGTTGCAAACCCATGGGTGAGGCCGCGGGCCAGCCCCCACCCCAGCCGCCAGGCTCTGTGGACCTGGCCCCTGGGCACGCGCAGGCGGCCTGGAGCTGAGCCGCTGTCCCCATGTGTCCCCTCCCTGCGTTCAGGGTAAAATGAGGTTTTGCTGGACCCGGTCCCGTCTGATCTGACTGGTTGTCCCTAGTTCTTCCCTCCCACTGCCCCCCTGCAGACCCGAACTTGTTCCCGGGTCAAGGACACCCTCCACCCCAAGCAGTTGTCCCTCTATGAACCGCACCGCTTCCAAGCTGCCAGGGAATGACAGGATTGACTTGCAACTGCGTCCCCTCCACAGGGCTCGTTAGCCCGGTGGTGTTCATCAGTGGGGGGGGGAGTCCACAGCCCCACCCACACAGGGCGCCCTGGTCCCCGTCTGGGGAGGGGTCTAGTTGTCTCTGCCCGGACACCCCTGGCCTTTGGTGCTGGAGACGCAGCCAGACATCCAGGCAGACCTGCGAGAGCCCCATGAACAAGGAGCGGCCCAGCCCAAGGTGTCGCCCGGCCACGGCAGGGACCCTGCGGCCCGCAGAGATGGGCGGTCGTGCTGGAGTCCACAGCTCGCGTTCCCAGTTTGCGATTCTTCCAGTGTCCTCTAGTTCCTCCTGATTTCGTGGTTGTCCCACACCAGCTCCGACACTGTGAAAACACAGCAAACATGGCGCTAGGCAGACCCACTTTGTGGATTTTTGCGATGCACAGCAGAAGCCGACACCAAAACTGTCGGGACTTCCAGATCCAGTGGCCCCGCAAAAATGGTGCCAGGAAACCCGTGGTCTGCCCAGGGCTGGTGCCCCGGACCCTGCCGGACTGCACTGGGGGCCGGTGGCAAGGGCAGGCCAAGGCGTTCGAGGAAAAGACTAAATGTCCCCCGATACTTGAGCCAGGCATTTCTTAGAAAAGTATTCAAAAGGAGATATTTTGCTTAGTATGCCTCCCAGATACGGCGGCAGGTGGCTCTTGTGTTTGTTGAAAGATACCGCGCGGCTCCTTACGGGACTCCCTTCTGCAGTTTCCTGGGAGCTAGGACCCTGTGACATCGGGGACAGTGTGAAAGTGCATGGTTGGTGCTGAGGCCAGGAGAAAGGGAACAAAGCTCTCTGTAAGTCCCCTCCCGGAGGGAGGCCTGATTTTATGCACCCCCCAGGGGTCAGAGAAGGCCACTAAACCTCACAGATGGTAAATTTAAGTTTATTAGGATTAATTACATTTACGGTATATATAACTGACCTTGTCGGCATCTGCCAGTTCCTTGGATTTCTGTGTAAATATGAAAGATAAACTCTGAAATATGTGTAGGATCATGTTTAAACATGATATCGAAGGCATGAAAGAAAAACACTACGTTTTTAGAAAAACTAACAGTGCTTTGAAATTATATAGGAGTAAATGAGATTCTAAAAGGTCTAGAGCTGATAGACAATTCAGGAATCATATACTAAAAACAAACCAAAACACCCAGGCTACACACGCCCGGCCTCTTATTGCCGTAGGTCCTGACTTCTTCATATTCTGGATGCGGCCAGCACCGTCTCTGTGTCTTTGAACTTGGAGATTCTCACACACAGATTATAGAAGGTCCTAAAAACACATTGTTCTTTTGATCTACAGTCGTGAGGGAGTGAGAGAGTCTCGAGAGGCTGAATTCTAGCCTTTGAATCACAGTATGTGGCAGTGAAATTAAGTCAGCTTTACTCCGCACTTATTAAACAGAATTATCATCAAAAGTAAATGGAAAGAGGAAAAAGAGGCAATGATTCATTGGACTAGAAATTTCATTTATTCCTCCAATAGGTTTGCTTGATTAAAGCGTGATAGTGTCGCACTTAAAAACTTCAGTGCATTCCGGCTGCATTATAGTCTCCCGGGTCGTCTCTCCTCAGGAAAGTTCTTGCCTTCTCGGTAAACTTTATGCTGTACTTTCCCCTCTTCCTTTGAACTGGATTAAATAACAGCAGTTACAATTCAGGTCTGCACTCAGGGAGAAACGGCACAGTGGCCCGTGCAGTTACACACAGTTGCCTCAGAAATCCCCCTCCTCTTCCCCAGGTTATAACCAGCGGTGAGTTAGACTAAATGTCAGGGTTTCTTCTTTGGTGGTCTTCAAAATAAAACAAGGAGCACATTAATACATTAGCTAGCTAATCTATTGCCTAATAATATTTGTTTGAACAAATCAGTTAATGCAAGGGTGTCCATGACTCTTTCTAAGTAATGTGTTGTTATGCACTCAACCCCAGCTCTACCAACGGCAGGTTCTAACCCTCCTGAGTTATTCTGTATGTGAAAATTTCTCCCCCTCGAGGTTTCCTGAGAATAAACACCACAGGCTCAATACCTAAGCAAACGCAATTTTTAAAAAATCTTCTCTCATATCAGAATCAGGAAGAATCACTACCTTTTACATGATGGGGGAAATGCTGTGCGTGTTCCCAGTGATTGTAAATATATTTCCCTACATTAAAATGTGTTTCACTTTCCTCAGCTCCTCTCCAATCTCTCCACGACCCTCCACCATCTAGGCAATGTCTGAGGAAAAAGATAAACCACAGACAAGTACACAACAGACTCCAACCCCGCTCCTTAGTTTTGTGTAAGGAGAGACTGGGGAGCTACAAGAGAAAAAGGGAGAAACGGGGAGGGGAAGTCTGTTGAGGTCAGGTGTTGAGAAGCTGCAGGTAAGAGAGTTCTGAATGAGGAGGAGGCAGGTAGCCCACAGGGTCCACCGACCAGAGGCGTCAGACCCTCTGTGTCCAGAGTGACAGAGCGGGGGGCAGGCGAGTATCCCCTGGCTTTCGGGAGTGCGCCCGTGTGTCAGAAACTCACATGAACGTCCACTCACCTGCTCTGGGAAGCTATCCTACATTCCCAGGTAAAGACTTAGGTGGAAGAACCTTCCAGAAAAGGGGCGGAGAGGAGTCCCCAGCATTTCAGAGGCGCCTTCCTAGGCCCCACCCGGCCTCCTTATCAGTGGGAGTGTGACCCCAGGGAGGTGCAGGGAACCTGCCAGGCCCCGGGAAACAGGCCTCAGCTGCGCTTGAAGAGCTCAGTGTCGACTTACCTGGGAAAGGAATTCTGAAAAAGTTGCCAACTCCTTCCCTCTGGTACACAGTAGCCAACCAGCACCACGAACGGCTGTGAATGCAGAGCGACTTCCAGGGGCCGCAGCTGGGAAATCCCCAACGGAAAACACAACCGACATCATAACCCCGGACCTGCCCCCCCAGAGGGGAACGTCCGGGCCAGGGCCGGCAGCAGCGGGTGGCCTTCAGCACGTGAAATGCGGGGCACCTCCCCAGAGCTGCCCTGTGAGTGACAAAATGCAGGATAACGCTCCTCAACTTAAGAAAGAAAAAAGCACATAAAATATGTCAATCATCTGTTTTACGTGGACTGTATGTTGAAAGAAGATCTGTTACCTATGAGGTCAGTGCATTTACACTGAAATTAATCCCCTCTGCTTATTAACCTTTGTAACGTGGCTGCTGGGAAAATCAAGACCGCAGCGCGCCTCACGACCCAGGGGCAGCGCTGGGCTCCCGGGACAAGCGAGGAAACGGTGCCCCCGGCCCAGGTCCAGGTAAAGGAAGAATTCTGGAGAGTTCCACGCTGTCGGTCTAGGACGAAACACACAACAGCCCTTTTGTGCGATCATTTTAATGATTCTTTAGTGCTGATGAGATTTTTGTTAAGTTTTAAAGCAGGAACTGCTGCATGGAGATGCTGCGGCCACGTCATCCTGCGGGAGGCGCCGCCCTGCTGGCCGGGCAGTTCCACGGAAGGTGTCTTACAGGGAGGCGCACTGAGGCCACCGGGGCCTCCTGCCCAGTTCAGTCACAGGGAGCAGTGAATGCGGGCGGGGGCAAAGTCCCGCCGGCAGTGCGGGGCGAGTCGGAGGTGGTGGGGCTGATGGGGGGGCAATTGGGGGGACGAGGAAGAAGAATGCAGGGGTGCGGGTTGGCGCTGGGGAGGAAACCACAAAGGCTGCTGTCCTCCTGTTAGCCCCCAAGGCTCCGCCGCCCTCTCCACCGCAGGCGCCCCAGTCACGGGAAATCGTCTCTGGGGCAGATTAGGAGGCAGCGGCAGCCTCACCAACGGTGGACATCGTCACCATTTCCAGCCTGAGCCAGACTGCATAGAAATCAGAATTTTCTCTACATTTTTCTCTATGTGAAAGGGCCAATTACCAAAGAAAGCCTGTGCCGGCTGACATCCGTCTGCTCATTAACATAATCACGCCCTTTGTTTTGAACTATTACGTTACTTTGGGGGAGGCGAACTTGCCTTGTCTTCTTGCTGTGGACTGAATAGGGCTGCACCCCCCCCCCGGGAATTCCTACGTTGAAACCTAACCCCAAAGGAGATGGTGGCAGGAGGCAGGGCCTGGGGAGACCAGGTCGTGAGGGTGCAGCCTCATGAATGGGATGGGGCTCCTCAGAAAGGAGACCCCAGATTGCTCCCTAGTCCCCCCACCAAGTGAGGACACAGGGAAAATTACGCAGACCCTTGCCAAGTTATGTCTGAACAGCAGGTGACCAGAACCAGAGGCCCTATTGTACAGGCAGAACTGATTAATCATGAATAAAGGTGTCATATTCTAAAAGACCACCTGTTGAGGTACCACCTGCATGTAGAGAGTGTACCATACATATATATATATAGTTGAAAAAACACATTTTATTAAACTGTTATTTTAGCAGCTCAGAACATCCCTGGCCTTCGCCAGTGTGATTTTTAACTTGGATTCCCCTGAGTCGCCTAGAATTCCCCAGGTGCCGTCGTGTTCCTGACCTGTTTTCTGGGAGATCCAAACCCCAGATAAAATTTCAATTACATCAATGAAATGAACTATTCATATGGAGCCATTCTTTCTTTCAAAACCTCTTCAGATAAAAACATCATTCTGAAAGGCAGATAAACCTCAATTACAGACTCGGTTGCAAAATTCGTCAGGAAATTCATTGCCTCCCCCCTCGCCCTTGTCCAATGGACAGTGACGGCGATCTGAATGGGGAAGACCGTCCTGTGGGTTGTCGCCGGTTTCACAGACGCCTGCTGTACCGGCCGACCCCCATTACCTGCGGGGGGGTTACAGAGCGGCCGTTCCACTGACCCGCCTCTGCAGGAGCGTTAGATGCAGGAGCGCAGGTCACAAAGGAGCTCAAGCCTCTCTCTCGGCGTTGCTCCAAACATGGAGCCCCGGCGGACGGAGTGACATCCTCGCGCTTGGCAAGGCCTTCCAGCTCGATGGGTTGGTGGGCGATGCGCGCCGCCTCCATTGGCAAGACGTCACGCCACACGGAGCCGCGTCGCATCCTATTCGGTGTGCTAACCGTCCATATGGCAGTACCTGGGAGCGTTCTAATGGGAAGTCACTCACCATTTACAAAGGCAGCCCAAGTTCAACCGGCACGCCGTCCCTGACATTCCTGACTAGAAACGGCACCCTTGCTTTCAGGAAACGTGAACGACGATGCCGTGCGAGTCCTCGCGGCTCTTCCCGTCAGGCTGAACACCTGTCCCCATTGCCACTTCATGACGCGACAGCTATAATTAAGGCTCTGCTAGGGTTTTCATAGACTCCTCGGTTTTGAAAAACAAAATGCATTAACATACTGACAGATTCCAGCAGATCCTGACGTGGAATACAAAAGGTAAAAAATAAATAAAAACAAACCCCCGGGGAACACAGGAAAGGAGTTGGTCTTTACACCATTTCCCCACCTGGTTGTGTCTGAGCTGCCCTTTTGCACCTCCTCGCACTGCAGGCAGCAGGAGTAACAGAGGCGCGTGGCTGTCCCTGCGAAGCCTCAGCCCCTCCCTCTGGGCCCCCCCAACTAGTGCCTCCATGTCTTCTCTCCAAGCCCAAGTCCAGGGATCTTCCCGTGAACCTCGTGCACACCTCTCTCACGGGTCCCCCACCTTTGTTCCCACAGCCCTTTCTCCTTATTGGCCCGAAAGCGCCAACTCAGCCCGGGGGGGTGGGGGGTGGTATCTATCGCTTCCCTCCTGAGTGTCCCGCTCAGCTCCCTGCTGAGCCTCCGGGGAGAACCGAAGTCCTTGCTTCTGACAACCAAGTGCGGTGAGGTCGGGACCCATCTCTGAGGCACCACAGCAGCCCCCAGCTCGGCCGCCGTGCCCCCGCGTGGTCTCTCCTCCCACGGTGGGCAAGCCCGTTCCCTTAGCGTGCTCCAGGAATTTCCTCTGTGCCGCTCTTGCTGTAACAAGCACCAGGTCCTTCTTGCTGCTCATAATTTAGTCTAAATGTCCCCTCTTCTGGGGAGGGGGGCCTTCCGTGGCCATGATTGACAGCTGGGTGGCCAGACCGAGATAGTCCCCATCACAGCTTCGGGTTCAGGTGTTCTGCAGAGCCCTTGCTTGTCACCCCTGTTTGTGCCTCGCCTGCACCCGAATATGATCGCACGAGGTCAGGAATTGTTAATATCACCCTTGCCGTAACCTCAGTGTTTTAAGCCGTGGCTGACAGGCAGTGCGTGCGGAATGACAATGCGTGGAATGAGGGAGAATTAAAAGTGCTCAGGGAAATACAGATTGTGGGATCAACTCGGCTTGAGAACTGCTAGGCTGAGAAAATCCACTTCTTTCTTTAGCATTCCTCAGAGTGTTTTATGTGATTTACCTGAGTTTAGAGCGAGAGGCCACTTCGGGGCTTGCACCAGGTTTGCTGGGCTGAGAGCGTCACCCCCTCCAGCCTGAGGGTGAAAAGGGCCAGGGGGCTTTGAGCTGCAGCGACAGGAGCTGCTAGGAAAGGGCGGTAGGTGGTTGGAGTGAGGATGCACGTGGTGAACCACCAGAGAGAACAGGACTGACCCCCAGAGCCCTTCGCTCGAGAGGCTGTCCCCCAAGAATAGCCTTCCCGCCCCCCTCCAGTTAGACCAGACCCCCTAACAGTCTGTGCGTCTTCTCACCCCCGTTTCCACGCCATTGTACTAGGGCTTCTGTGTGGTACCCACGCAGGTTCCTCCTCTGGGCTCTGAGTTCTCTGCAAGCGAGCGTCGGTGCCAGAGTCAGCCCGTCCCTAGTGCAGGGAAGAGCTCCTGGCAGCCAGAGGGCACCCACCGTGTCGGGAAAAGTTTGCAGAACAGGTTGA
>PVJI01020016.1:0-29847 GCA_004026765.1 Micronycteris hirsuta
CAGTGGCAATGTAGGAGCAGGGTTTGATGGAGATTTCTCAGGAAGTGAAAAGTACTACTCTGAAGGGGGAAATATTGCAAGTGGGGGTCAGGTTGATCATATCACTAGCTATAGAGAAATTGAGAAAGGGCACAACTTTTGTGAGGAAAGAGGTGATTTGGAACAAAAAGGATTCCCTTGGACCGTTAGAGGTGAAGGGAAAGTTTGATGTAAGCAATCAAAATTAAGTTTCCTTTATAGACAAAAGATTTTACAAAATCAACCTTCTCACCTTCTCTATCAATAAGACACCCCCCCCAAAATTAAATAAGCTACATTCCAACAGAAGAAAAGATCTTTAACTCATAAGTCTGCCAACCCCCTCACTCCAGCCTATGTTGAAACAACCAAGATTAAGCCAAAACTTTTCAACTTAATTATTTTTCTCTATTATTATTTTCTATACTCAATTTCATTGATCTCTGTTTTTATTTTTATTTTTGCCTCTTGCTTGCTTGGAGTTTTATTTCTTCTTCATTTACAAATTTCTTAAGGCTGGACACTTAAGAAACCCTTTTGAAAATTTTTTATTTCCTTTTATAAACATGCACTGCTACAATTTCCCTTTAAGCATTTCTTTCATTGTATTCACAAATATTAATTTGTTACATTTTCATTTTTTATAGTTGTCAGGACTTATGAAGAGAAACAGTCTATAGTTGTTATCAAAGTTCCCCTATACGCACCATGGTTTTCTCTCTTTTTTTATTGTTGATCAGTTACAGTTGCCTCACCTTATTCCCCATTGCTCTCCCCAACCACATCCCCCCTGCCACTCCCCCGTCATCTGTGCCCATGCATCCTCTGTTTGTGTTCTTTGGTTTGCCTCTTCCCCTTCTTTACCCCATTATCCCCATTCCCCATTCCCTCTGGTCACTGTCAGTTTGTTGTTTATTTCCAAGTCTCTGTTTCTATTTTGCTTATTTGTTTGTTTTGCTGATTAGGTTACACTTATATGTGTGATCATATAGCATTTGTCTTTCACTGCCTTGTTTATTTCACTTAGCATAATGCCCTCCCATGCTGGTATGAAGGGTAGGAATTCCTTATTTCTTTCTGCTGTATAGTATCCCATTGTGTAAATGTACCACAGTTTTTTTGGCTACTCATTACTGAGAAGCACTTAGTCTGTTTCCAGCACTTGGCTATTATAAGTAGTGATGCTATGAACATCAAGGAGCATAGTTTTTTTCTGAATTGGTGATTCAGGATTCTTAGGGTATAGTCCCAGCACCACTGGGTCACTGGAAAGGCAGTTCTATCTTTAGTTTTGTTTTTTAGGAAATTCCATAATGTTTTCCACAGTGGCTGCACTAATCTGCATTCCCACCAACAGTGTACTAGGGTTCCCTTTTTTCCACAACCCTGCCAGCACTTGTTTGTTAATTATTAATTAATTAATTTATTTATTTTTAAAGATTTATTTTATTTATTTTTAGAGAGAGGGGAAGGAAGGGAGACAGAGAGGGAGAGACACAGAAATGTATGGTTGCCTCTCACATGGCCCTCATGGGGACCTGGCCTGCAACCTAGGCGTGTGCCCTGACTGGGAATGGAACCAGGACCCTTCGGTTCCCAGCCTGCGCTCAATCCACTGAGCTACACCAGCCAGGGCTGTTTGTTAATTTATTAATGATGGTCATTCTGTCCAGTATGAAGTAGTATCTCTTTTTAATTTGCATCTTGCTAATTGCTAGTGATGTTGAGTATTTTTTCATGTGTCTATGGGCCCTCTGTGTGTATATTTTTCTTCTTGCTGTTTATCCTGCTTGGTATTCTAAGACTCTTGGTACTGTGTTTGACTTCTTTTCTTAATTTTGAAAAACTCTTAGACATTATTTCTTTAAATATTTCTTCTCTCCAACTCTCCCCATCTCTTCCGTCTGCAATTCCAATCACACATATGCACATCTATTTAACATTGACCTACAAAACTGTGATGCTATTTTCTCTTTTGTCTTTGATTCTCTTAGCTTCAGAATCAATAATTCACACCTATCTGAAATGTGATTTGACCTTGTGATAATCTAAAGATTTGGTTTAGGTTTGAGTTTTTCTTATTGATATGCACCAATTATTTTGGCAATACCTTATGATTAAGGTAGAAACAGCTTTGCCAGAGTTTTTCCATGTTTATTTAATGTAGGATTTAGGTCTTTTCACTGTGTGCACATCATAGGGATTCTGGCTTTTGCAAGTTATTTGTTACCTGATTCTCACTAGCACGGATTTGGGTAGGACAAACGAAATGGCAGGTATGTGATGTTCTAATTAAGCTTCAAACTGAGGCAGCATTTATTTCTTAGTGTCTTGGGGCCATGGCCTTGTCAGTATTCCTGCCTCTCCCCTAAATACAGTTCTTCAAAGAACATGCATTCCTGGTCCTCATCATGGTGGAAGAAATGTTCCTGTGATTTCTGCAGCAGCAGTGTATTTTTCCCAGTGTTCAAAGACAACAATGTTTATGATCCTCCTTCTATGGATTCCTGGCTTTTATTCTGTAAGAACGATGATAGAGGAGTGCCACTCGAATGTGGTACTTCCTGCAATGCCTGCTCTTTCTCACCCCCATTTATGTATCCAAAGGAAGATTTGCTTGATTTCCCAAGTTTTTCTCTGATTTCGCAGAGAGCTGCATGGAACAAAATCTTGCAAAAGTATGCAGGCTCTTTATATATTATTTGGCCCCAATACCCTCATTTTCTAACCACCAGTCTCCCTAACTGAAATGTTTCCAGTTGTGTCATGCTGCTTTTTTTCCCCAGCTAAAACAGCTCTCATGACAGTTACATGCTGGCTCTGGTGAATATTTAGATTTGGGCCCAGTTGTTGCCTTGTGATATTTTCACTAGAAAGTTCAGAAAAACTCTGGACTTGCTATTTGTCCATTTTTTTCTTTTTCATTTTAAGTTTGAAAGCAATGCATTTCCCATTTCTGTAAATACCTAGCGGAATCCAAAAAATCCAAAGTGTTTAAATATCAAATTTGTCATCTTTTGTCCACAACATTTGGATGTAGTCATGGCAGGATATGGACCAATACTAGCTCTTGTACAACAGTGATTTGGACAACAGAACACAAACCAAATGCACACACACACTTCTCTGCTTCCAAGTGATGGTAAGTTTAACTTTCTTATATGACCTACTTTCACTTCAGAAAGATATGTGGCTTGAGATAGTGATCATAAACTGATGATGGCTCTGTGCTTATTACCTCTTAAGGCTCTAGCAATTTTCTGTGATTCAGGAGAAATATTTGGTTGTTCTGTTTGTTTTCTAAAGACTAGATTAACTTTTTATAGGTACTCTCCGGTTAAAAGGGGCCCTACCCAGCTGATTCATTTTATGCAATTGAATTCTCCATTCAGGATAATTGGGGTAAGTATTCCAAAGTTCATCCAGAATGAGTATTTTTCTTGAATTATAATGGGACAAGATTCCAAATATAGCTAAGAGAAGAACCCAGAAAATTAAAATCCTAGTCAGAGTGAGTTATGATGTCTAAGGAAAGATGAGGTTTAAAACAGAAAAAAATGACCTCCTTAATTATTATTCTCACAAACATACACGATATCTTATAAGATCTTTTTAAGGATTTTAACAATACAAAACAAAGAAGGATAAGAAAACAATAAACAAATTGAATTTGCTTATGGCCTTAAAACCAAATGTGTATAAATTCTTGCTAGATAAAATCTAAAATATTTCAGAAGAATGTACACATTAAAAAATGGTATTTAGTATTGGGTGCAATATTTAGAAGGTATTTATAGAAAAAATTTGCTTGCTGTTTATCTGAAATTTTCATATAGCTAGACATCTGTTATTTTTGTTTATTATTATTTATTTATGTATTGTATCTGAAAAACAATCTTAATCCCTGTGTGTTTGGAGAACTTATATCAAATTGCCTCAGTATAACATTAAACTCTCAATGAGTATCACTAAGTTTTCTGAGTTTGAGAAGGCACAGCCTAGAAATAATGGGTTAAACCCTAACCCAGGGTATTTACTACAGGAAGTTCTGTACTTGAGTGGAGACTGACCCACTAACTTTAGGGAAACCAAAATTTTTTTTTCAGAATTATATATTTCTGATAATAACTATTGTTATAACTATTGTTAATGATCTAATTCCCAACCTTTTAATAATTGGAAATATATATAAACTACTTTCTCAGAAAAGACTGAATTACAAAGGTCCATGTGTAGATAAATTATTTGCATTTTAGTTTTTAGTAACAGAGGTTAGTTGAGAAGAAGATATGAAGTTGAATCTCAAATTTAAAAGTGTGCAATTATAAACATGCTTTGCAAACAAAGGACTGCCACCTCCTCCTTCCAAAAGCTAAAATTATTACAAATGTTACAAACTTGTTGAAGCTTATTGAATTTAAAACGATATGGGTAGATTTCAATTATTTAAGAATTGTCTTTTTGGAATGGTGAACTCAAAACAAATTATTGATATAGAAATAATTAAAAGTTTAAAATAGAATGAATGTGAAGATTTTATTGAATGTAAGTCGTTGGTTTTTAGTCAGATAATATGACACTGAATTTCTGCTTATGGAATTAAAATATATATGAATTAAATTATGCTCAAGAATGTTTTTCTAACAATTTTAAGCTCAATTAAAATATGACATTATCCCCTGGCTGCTGCGGATCACTTGGCTGGGGGATCATCCCGTGCAGCGAAAGGTGGTGGGTTTGATTTCTGCTCAGGGCACATACCTTGGTTGCAGGGTGCCTCCTCAGTCAGGGTGTCTGCGTGAGGCATCCAATCAGTGTTTCCCTCTCACACTGATGTTCTCTCTCTTTCCTTCTCCTTCCCTTCCCCTCTCTATAAAGTCAATGAGCATCTTTGCAGGTTAGGATTTTTTTTAAATGACATTAAAGGGATTTGAGAGAGAAAAGCCACAGGCTAAAGAATTAATAATAGAATTTAAGCCTGAGTCTAGGGTCTTAGAAAAATAATGTAGCAGCATGAAATTATGCCCTGGTTTTAAAATGATGAGGAGTTAAATTAAGTATTTCTGTCCACCTCTAAAAATCCATGTTTTTAACCATCTTCTTTTAATAGCTTAATTCCAGTTTGGGGATATCTTAACAAATGTCTTTTAGATTTAAACAGGGTTATAACTAATTAATTGGATGATAGACACAAAATTTACCTTATGCTAATTCTGTGTGCTATGTGTTTGATCTGCAGTAGTAATAAGTTTCTTTACTACAAAAGAGAAAATTAACCCTGACTGGCATGGCTTAGTGGGTAGGGCATTGTTCTGCAAAATGAGAGATTGTTGGTTAGATTCCCAGTCAGAGCATGTGCCTGGGTTGCATGCCAGGTCCAGCTGGGGACATGTAAGAGGTAACTGATTGATGTTTCTTTCTTGCATTGATGCTTTTCTCTCTCTAATTTTCTCTCCCTCCCCATCTCTCTAAAGATACATAAATAAAATCTTTAAAAAATTAAGATTAGATTCCATATACAAATTTAATTTTCTCCATTAATAGTAAATTGCTAAAGCTATATGCAAATGTGATGAAAAACACAGAATATCAATTGCAACTTGCAATGTATTATAACTATACACACTGACTTCATCTAGGCAATGGGTATAGAGGACTAAGATACTCTAGAAATCAGATAAATCTACCAAGGTGTTTCTACTTGTAACTTTCCTCTATTTGGTTTAACATTTCATAGTTATTGTGGTTTAAGATTAATTGAGCTTATTTGGTTGTATTTTATAACATTCTTAATTGGCTTGAATAATTTTTAAATCCATGGATTATATGATAATAGATGTTTATATTCAAACAATGGCCTCAGAGAAACTCAATTTTTACAGCATACTTGCCCACAATTTATATAGGAATACTACTAATATGGATGGAAAGACTAAATTTTGACCCATGAAGGAAAAAAAAGTTCAGGCAAAATTTAAAATGCTCAAATTAATATGCTCTTTATTATTCATAAGGAATTAAAATAAACTGTATATCAGCTTGATTGTCTGAAGGAAAGTAAAAATTAACTGATACTAAGTCAAGATAATGCTAACTGAAATAATTATTTGGATTAATATATTTTAGCCTTCCTTCTAACAATAAATGACAGGATCTATTAAATTGGTAAGAGAATGTTGCACATATAAAATGAAGAAGAATCTTTAGCCTATAAAAAGGACAATGCACATAATAAAGTTCTAAAATTAAGGTAAGATTTATTAAAGCTAAATTGAATTGCTAATGAAAATACTTGGATTTTAATATTACTAAAAATTAAATAATAGGAAGTAGAGAATTGGTTAATTCATCCAGATACTACCCTAAATTTCAAAGTGAACAGGAAAAGTTAATCCTCTCCTGTTACTAAGGAGCTGTCTTCACCGTGAAAAGACAAAAGACTGAGACAATTTACTTTCTAAGAATAAAGAATTATCTGCAGCAAGAATGTCAATGCTGTTGAAATGTAAGCACTCCAAATCAAGTGAATTTGATCTTTACCAGATAATTACTTATCTAGAACAAAACAATTTGTATAAACATCCAATATGTTATCCATTATTAAAAATGATAAAATACACAGTAAGTGTTGAATTCTATACAAGTTTTATGTAGATAGAAATATACTGCTTTGAAAGTGGTTTTTAGTTAGAGAATATGTGTAACTACATATTTTCATTTTAATTATATACTTTACTAGCAATTAATGTTCACAAAATAAGAAAAAAGATACAATTACATTGTCAAGTACTTAAATACAAATATATATATATACATATATATATATATAGTGTCAATACAAAATTAGAAAGACCAATATATATTATAAAATAAAAGGAAAAAATTACGTTTTTTAGCTTTTCCCACTGAAATGGCTCAGAAGCACTGCCATTCCACAAAGCCTCCAGTGCTCGGATTCTAATATCTATTTTTCTATAATTTTTCCACAAAATATCCAGAGTTCTCTAGAGAAATGTTTGTGTTTTTTTAAGATTTTATTTATTTATTTTTAGACAGAAGAGAAGGGAGGGAGACAGAGAGGGAGAGAAACATCAATGTGTGGTTGCCTCTCACGTGGCCCCCAATGGGGACCTGGCCTGCAACCCAGGCATGTGCCCTGACTAGGAATCGAACCAGCGACCTTTTGGTTTGCAGCCCGTGTTTTTGTTTTTGTTTTTTTCATTCTGTATCTAAGGCAGGAAGGCACAAAGGAAAGCCTGATAAACCCAGTTGTACCATAAACTAAGAGAGCCTTCAAAGATTACTCAAGTCATGGAGAAGAGAAATAAAATCCAGTCCAAAGGGAGCATCTACTGAAAAAAGCTGGTATAAGTTGAATATGAATACAGTAATGGCTATAGCTAATTAACATATATGCTCTCTGAAAATCCATAAATTCAAAATTAAACACATATATCTTTTAGAAAGCTATAAGATCTTAAGATGGTAAACTAATGACAAATACCATGAGGTTTTTAAGGGCTTTAAGTTGTATTTTTTTAAATTCATCAAATTTTTTGTCCTCTATATTAAAAGAAGAAAAAAACATACACTTTACAAATTCCTCAAGCCAGTGGAAGTTGGAGATTTCTTAATGACAAACTTCAGAATCTGTGAAAGGACCACATGTTTCTGGAGGATAGTAAAAACACCAAAGCTCTCTTTGTTAACAAAAATGCATAAATTTGAGAGTATGTGACAAGAGTTGTGTGTGTGTATACACACTCATTTAAGACTGGTTTCCTCATATTAGTCTTTGTTCTGTAAATCTGAAATCTTAAAAATATATTCTATGTATTCATAAAATGACAATGTGCCCTTTCTAAGGTTTTAACTTTCATCATCATAGAGCTTTATGGAAAATGGATTTCTTGAGAGGTGGGGAAGGTAGAACTTCTGCTAGAGAGCAGTACACTTCTGGCCAAGATGGAGGCATAGGTAGATATACTTTGCCTCCTGGCACAACCAAAAGAAGGACAACAACAAATTTAAAAACAAAAAACAACCAGAACTGCCACAAAACCGAATTATATGGATCTGACAACCAAGGAGTTAAAGAAGAAACATTCATCCAGACTGGTAAAAGGGGTGGAGATGGGCAAGCTGGATGGAGAGGACTGGTGGCAAGATGGTGACTGTTGCATCAGGTGGTCCCATATTTACATGTGGGTAAACTGGGAGGAACAACTGGGGAGGGAGAAAGACCGCACAACCCAGGGTTTCAGCACAGGCGACCTCAAAACCTCTGACTGAAAAAATCTGTGGGGGTTGTGGTGGTAGGAGAAACTCCAGGCCTCACAGGAGAGTTCATTGGAGAGACCCACAGGATCCTAGAATGTTCACAAAACCACCCACCCAGGAATCAGCACCAGAAGGGCCCAATTTGCTTGTGAGTATTGAAGGAAATGACAGAAAGCTGGCCGAGAGCCCAGCAATTGGCATTGTTCCCTTTTGGACCCCTCCCTTGCATACACTTCCACAATGCAGCAATGTGGGTGGACCCACCCTGGTGAATGCCTAAGGCTCTGCCCCTTACTACATAACAGGTATGCTGAGACAAAAAAATATGGCCCAAATGAAAGAACAGATCAAAGCTCCAGAAAAAATACAACAAAGTAATAAAGAGATAGCCAACCTATCAGATGCACAGTTCAAAACACTGGTAATTGGGATGCTCACACAAATGGTTGAGTATGATCCCAAAACAGAGGAAAAGTTGAGGCTATGAAAAGTGAAATGAAGGAAAATGTACAGGGAACCAATAGTGAAGGAAAGGAAACCAGGACTCAAATCAATTATTTAGACCAGAAGGAAGAAATAAACATTCAACCAGAACAGAATGAAGAAACAAGAATTCAAATATATGAGCAAAGGCTTAGGAACCTCTGAGACAACTTTAAACATTCTAACATCTGAATCATAGGGGTGCCAGAAGAAGAGGAAAAGCAAGAAATTGAAAACTTATTTGAAAAAATAATGATGGAAAACTTCTCCAATATGGCAAAGTAAATAGACCTCCAGGAAGTCCAGGAAGCTCAGAGAGTCCCAAAAAAGTTGGACCCAAGGAAGCACACACCAACGCACCTCATAATTAAGTTACTCAAGATTAAAGATAAGGAGAGAATACTAAAAGCAGCAAGAGAAAAGGAGACAGTTACTTACAAAGGAGTTTCAGTAAGATGATCAACTGATTTCTCAAAAGAAAATTTGCAGGCAAGAAGGGGTTGGAAAGAAGTATTCCAAGTCATCAAAGGCAAGGGCCTACATTCATGATTACTCTATCCAGCAAAGCTATTATTTAGAATGGAAGGGCAGACAAAGTGCTTCCCAGTTAAGGTCAAGTTAAAGGAGTTCATCATCACCAAGCCCTTATTATATGAAATGTTAAAGGAACTTATCTAAGAAAAAGAAGATGATCAAAAATATGAACAGTAACATGACAACAAACACAACTATCAACAACCAAACCTAAAAAGAAAAAAAAAAGTGAAACAAACTAATCAAACAACTAGAACAGGAACAGATTCACAGAAATGGAGATCACATGCAGGGTTATCAGCAGAGAGGGGGAGAGAGAAGAAAGGGGGAAAAAGTACAGGGAATAAGAAGCATAAATGGTAGGTACAAAATAGACAGGGTGTCGTTAAGAAGAGTCTGGGAAATAAAGAAGTCAAAGAATTTATATGTGTGACTTTATGGACATGAGATAGGGTAGGGAAATGCTGGTGGGATGGTTGTTACAGGGTGGAAGGGAATAAAGGGAAGAAAAAATGAAACAACTGTAATAGCATAATCAATAAAATATATTTAAAAAAAGAAAGAAGATAAAAACTGTCACAAGTCCTGAAGTCATTATTATCCTCATGGTTTTCCTGTATGGGATTTGAACTGCACCTCTGTCCTCCCAGTGTGGTCTTATCTGGCACTTCCTTGAATTATGATTTACATTATTAGGGAGCACATTATGTATTACTCTGCTAGATAACAAAATGTAAGCACAAAATATTTGGTTTTTGTGATATAGAATATCTAGGCAAAACAAACAAACAAAAAATAAAACCCAAAAACAAAAAAGTCAGTTAAGAAGGGGGAGAATAGGTTTTGGAATTATTGAATTATGAAAACTATCTGAGTCAGACTTGGAACTTGAGGGACACCATGTCGAGAGGACAGAATTTGACTAAGCTAAAAATACTAGATGACACTAAAGATTATAAAAATATGATGAGTAAAAACTCAGCTATACAATCATGGTAAGTCTGTGGGGTGATGAAGAGGCCAACCTAACCAAAACAGAGTATGTGGTGTGTGGAAATAAACACAATTTACCAAAATGTCAACAAACAGATGCTAATTATTCATTCAGACATTTCATTGCAAAGGAGTCAGGCTCTACCACTCATATTTGGAAGACAGTCAAATATGATCAGGGAAGAGGGGAACTTTATAGTATAAATAGGGAGGGGCTTCAGTTATGTCCTAATTGAAGATTATTGACATGTGGAAGTGGTGGTGAACCATTAATAAGTGAGATATCATGTATGATTGATTTAGAGAACATATTCTGCTTTCTTTTGTTAGTCCTGCAGTGGGGGTAAATACAAGAAAGTTGTCAGTCATTGACTAAGCCCTGATAATTCTTGACCATATGTTTTTCTAGCCTCTTTATTGTAAATTATTAAAAATTAAGTTTGGATTAAAATAAAAGCCCTTGAGAATCAAAAGAAGGGGAAATTTCTTACCCCTTATAGGTATGAATTGTTAATTCTCATTCTTACTTCCAGCTATTCACAATGTTATTATAAAAGCAAAGAAACTTTACTTTTTTGAGTAGCAGAAGAATTGAATGATACTTTGGATTATGAGAACAAGATAAGCAAAGACTAACATAACTTTATAATGTAAATAATTTGAGAAAAATTGTCCAATAACATTTGCTTAATCTAAAGGTATAGGAACCTTCTAATTCTCACTATTCTAACTATACTGTCTGATATAGAATTAAAAATGAATATTTGCTGTCTTTAAATTTCTTTATTGATCAGCAATTTTTTTCATCTGAACACTACTACCATATTATCTATTTTTCCTATTCTCTTTTTCTAAAAGATTTGAATCATTACTGAATAAAGTACAGTTGACCAGAATTACAACAGGATTTGTTTTATCTTTGGATGATTTAAAGCCATATTCTTGATCCTTCAGTTTTTCTCTTGTTATCAGGTTTTTGAATTTTCTTTTTCTTTTTATGTATCCACAAAAGCTAAAATAAAAGTACAAAAGCCTAAATTAAGCATTTGATAGGGATATAAATGTAAAATACTGGAGAAAAATCCAATCTTTGAATTATCTGAAAATCTCATTTTTCTAAGAAAGCCATATTTCTTGTTAATGCAAACAACCATTTCTTTCTGTACTCAAAAATAAGCTTTCCAGAGGCAAATATAAGGTAAGCAATACATAATATCAAGTTATTTTTCCTGGTGTATTAGAAATAATCATTTTTAAAATTCTTAAAACCTTTCATTATACTGATTTGTTCCTTGAAAAATATAAAAACCTAAAAGTAAATGTCTTTAGAAAATTCACAGATGTAGTTTGCAAATAAAGATTGTACTTGGTTATTTCTCTTCCTGGCTTTATGTTTGGTAAAAAGAGAATGCTTGTCTGATTTAGAAATAACTGCATTCCATTCAGTACTGAGGAGGATTAGACATGAAGTTAACTAGAAGCAGGGTCAGGGAAAACAACTACAAAAAATCAAAACTCAGAAAGGAAAACAAAGGTATACAAGGCACAAGCTTAAAAGAAAGTAACTTTTTGTGGTGGTCATTAAGCAGCAGTTACTGGTGGTGGAAGAGAAAACACTAATCTTGTAGACAAACAGAGCAGTTCATGATGTTCCAGAATTGGGCATATTCTAATTTACACAGGAAAATTATCACGGTTACAAATAATCTGGTCAACTAAAGCAAAACTCTAGCTAATGTTGTGAATGTGGGTAAATGCAGAAGTCAGAAACAGAAAGGCCAATATAACCTGCATGTTTTTTTGTTTCAGTTTCGGTTTTGATTTGTTTTTAAAAAATCATTTGTTGAACACCTACTGGAAATCAAATGGGAATGCAAAATGACTTATGCTACTTAGTGCACTCCAGCCCCAGCTCAGTAAGCTAGGGTTAGTCATTAAGTTCAAGCACGGTGGCAAACTTAAGTACTCAATACAGAGAATAAATTGTTAGGAAGGTTTCATTGTTAGGAATGAGAAATATTTGCTCTAGAAGGTTTCTAATGTCTACCAACAGCAGGCTCAGGATGTTGTCCCTGAATACAGATAATTGTCTGTAGAGAATATAAAAAAATAACAAAATTAACTAAATCAGTCTGATTTTATTATCACTCTACACTGACAATATCAGTGACACAATACTTCTAAGTGTACTGACAAATCATTGTGAATTCTCCCCACCCACCAACTTTGTATGCTTTTAGTTCACGGGTGCCTAGACTTCATGTATGGTCAACACTAGATCCTAGAACTATAGGCCGAAAGATTTATTTTAAAACCCATTGGAATGAGAGGACTAAAGCTCTTTACATATTTCCTATTTTGTCATGATTTGCTTTGGATGGAGGAAGAATACAGTTTTCAATGCCCCAAACTATGAGAGGTCAAAGAAGAATGACTATGATATTCTTTCAAAGGTAACAATGAAGCCAAAACAAACAAACATCTGCCTTGTAAATGTTTTCTTAAGTGAGCAATAAACATTTTATGTGCAAAGCAGCTGAGATTTGTGGAATTATTTGTTACAGCAGCTATTGATTTCAACCTTAACTAATACAGTCTTCCTGAGTATTGCATATGGAAGCTCTCTGGCCAAAAGGGATAGCTTTTTCCTATTTACTGTTTGTTTGTTTGTTTGTTTGTTTATTTGTGTGTTTGTTTGTATATGTGAGTGAGTGACTAATACGTGTTTACTGTGTGGTCTATGACTTCCTGAATCAAATAGGGAAAGCTTGACACATTATCAAATTCCACCAACAAATCAAAACCCAGAAGTTCTTTCCCTCCTTACTCTTTAAATTTTTTGTAGGGGTGGGTGTGGCAAAGAGTTTACTCAATTCTCAAGATACAACACAGAATAATGAATGAGAGTACAGATTCTGAAAGTGGTCTGCCTTCAGCTGAATCCTGGCTGAACTAGCATGCAGGCCCACTGGTGTGTACACTCAAGTTCCATCCCCTTTCCATGTGGCTTCTCCTTTCCAATATAAATTCTAGTCAATAGAATTACAAGAATGCTTAAATAGAAATACTACATATTTTTCAGCAGTAGGACAATGAGATAAACCAATTATAAATAGCAGTGTCTTCTGAAAGAACTAAACTTTTTGATTTTGTTCAGGTTCAGTGAGTATTACAAATAAAATCAGTTGAAATGTGATACAGAGCAGAACTGCTATAAACATTTTAGGCTTTGCAATTCACAATTAAAATTCATCTAATTTTCATCTCAAAGCTGTCACAAATGCATAGTTGAATGAATCAGTTGTTACTTCTTATTGTAATATTCAATAGTATATTTGCAAGTATATCAATGCAAATTTCCTGAAAAACAACTTTTCCCTAAAGAAAGTACAAATTAGTTTTGTGGTTTCTTAACACTTACATAAACATGTGCATATATATGTATGCTTTGATATCTCCATTGAAAATTTCACTCAAACTATTTCACACTACTAATAATATAATTTTATATTAATGAATAAAAGATGAACTGACAATAATTTTAATATGCACTTATAAATTATCTGAGAAAGCATTTGAAGTCTGGAAGGATCAACATATTTTAAATTTTCTATGTTATCCAAAGATTTCTAATTTCAGTAAATAATTTAAGAAAGAACTAAGAAAACTTAAGTTCATATTTTGTCCCAAAATATATAATAGGGTTAACTGCAATCCCTTTCAATCACAATTTCAATAATACTTTAAAACTTATCATTATCATAACACCCAATCAATCAGTAGCACTTTAATGTTTTTATGGCAGCCTCAGATTATAACAAAATAGTTCAGACTATTTTGAAAATGCAGCTCCTTCATCCTTTCAGACAAAGTAAACCTGAATAGTATAATACTAATGAAAATATAATAATATTTTGAGCCTAAATTGTATTATCTTTATAATAATATAATTATTAAATACAATTAAAATTAATAGAGGAAGGGTCCATGCTGACAAAAATTTCTAGGTTTGATAATCTTAGTGTAACCCTTCTACTGGTTATAAATTATAAACATTTATTTAAACTAAAAAATTTTTTAACTAAATTAAATAAACTTGAGCTGTCTATATAATGTACTCGATTGCAAATTCTGAGCTATGAACATTTAACCATCTTGATATTTCTTTTACACTAATTAGCTTTATGTAAATTAGTCTTTATAATTATACTAAAAAAACCTGAATTCTCTTAAAATGCTATTAAAGCACTCAGAAATGGTTTTTAATAGTCCTGAAATCAAAATCTTATGCAGCATATTTCCTCACTGGAAAAGGGAATAGCAAATAAACTAAAATAGTGCTAAACAAAACATTGTTTTCTAATTCATGCCCCATAAACATGGATGTCTGTGTAAAGGCATTATTAGAACATAATGTTGAAATGTTGCAGTCTCTTTGAAAGAAATATTTTAGTGCAATATCAACAAATAAATATTAAATTGCAAGCATGGATTAATGATATGGAATGAGCATTAATAGAGGTGTGATAGTAGTGGGCAAGAAATAGCTCAAGCAAATTTAAAGAGTCATCCTTAAAAAAAAAAAAAAACTTTAGTACAGATTTTAGAAAAGCTTTAGTAATTAGGTATTCATTCATTTGGCCATTATTTATTAAATAGTATATAAGGTCTCTCTGGAAAAAAATCCAACTGTTGTTAATATAACAAAAATGGTTTGTGTAACATTGATGTAACCTTGCAGCCATGGAGAGTAGACTGGAATGCACATACATGAACAATGATGACCTCACAGTACTAGTCAGTGGGGGCAGTAGATGCCATTGAGCGAGCATGTGTACTGTATGGCTGTCACATTCAAAATGACTGAGCAAGTAGAGCAAAAAATATGCATCAAATTTTGCATTAAGCTTGAACATTCCTCCATGGAAACTATACAGATGATTAAGAAGGCTGGGGCAATGGGCAACTGGTGATTGGCAGCCTCATCATGACAATGTGCCCATTCATCTATCATGTCTCTTGCATAGATTTTTGGTAAAACATCAAATCACCCAGGTGACTCACCCCACTACAGCCCAAATTTGGTTTCCTGGGACTTCTGGCTTTTTGTAAAACTAAAATCACCTTTGAAAGGGAAGAGTTTAGACTATCAATGAGATTCAGGAAAATATGATGAGGCAGCTAATGGTGAATGGAGAATTGTGGGAGGTCCCACGGTGCCTACTTTGAAGGGGGCTGAGGCATCCTTGTCCTATGTACAATGTTTCTTGTATCTTGTATCTTCTTCAATAAATGTCTCTAGTCTCGTATTACATAACTTGATACTTTATGGACAGAGCTCATATATTTTGTTTAGTTATAATTCTAACTAAATGATAGAAATACTGAGTATACCTGCTGGAGAACAGAAACCATTAACAAAGGAACTACCAAAAGGTAGAAAACCCAAGTACGACAAGAGAGCCAACAGAAACAGAAGAAAGGGCAAACCTAGAGCATCCAGACAAGGAGATCAAAGATACCACACCACTGAATCCCATAGAATTCCTACCATAGAAGTTCACCCTATAGAGACAGCTAGCAAATGAGTGGGTGTGTTGTCGTGATATAGCTGCCAATCATCAGTTTCCCATTGCAACTTTCATTCTGAATCTTCCAAACAGTTTTCACAGAGGAATGTTCAAGCTTAATGCAAAATTTGAGGCAGATTTATTGCTTTATTCAGTCATTTTGAATGTGACGGTCACACAGTACACAATCTCACTCAATGGCTTCTACTGTCCTCACTGACTAGTACAGTGAAGTTATCATTGTTCACACATGAGCATTCCAGATCACTCTGCTTGGCTTCCAGGTTACACTGATATCATGCCATTCTCATTTTAACAATGGTCAGACAGGTCATATAATATATACATTTATTTCTGCATATATACTTATGTTCTGTAGGAAGTAAATGAAATTCTCTTTTCAGAATTGTGTTGTTTATATATAGAAGTGATGCAAAAGTAGAAGTGGACTGTGGAATAAGGACTAGAAAGAGAAGAGGCAATCTGAAATAATATGAAATCGTCACTATGAAAAATTACTATGCAATATTGAGTGCCCAGTGGGACTGGACAATAGTTATCTGTAGGACACAAAAAGTGATTGGTCAAAAGGTATGTATTGCCCTTGCTCCTATGCAAAGGGGAGAAGGTAGATTGTGACAACTATCTCATGTTGGAGGGTTCCAGATAGATGTGACAGAAGTATCATGGAACAAATAAATAGGAGTCAGAAGTGGCCTGGAAGAGCAGAAAAAACACAGGTTTCAAAAAAGCCAAAGAAAAGATGGAATGTGAAAAGGAGAAGGCAGTTGCGAGAATATGAGGTTGCAATCATAGATTGAGGTATTCTTATTTAATATTTCAGTTTTAGAGGGGTCTATGATGACAAGAGCTAAGGTGTGGCTACAGGAGTAGATGTTAGAGTTCAGATGTAGTTCACTGAAGCTAAAGGGCTTGGAAAAGTAAAAGGAGTCATGCTCCAAGATTTAAAAACATCCTTGATTGTGGAAGATCTTAGCATCAAGAAGAGGATTGCCGGTCAGATGCTCTAAACTGGTTTTTAAAATAAGGTAGCAGAGGATCCTGAGAGTGAGAGAGAATGAAGAAAATAATTGATGACCCAATTTGATGAAGAATCTACTCATTTTTGAGTCCAGAAAAATTTAAAAAGTTTGTCTTACACACAGAAAAATAATTCATTTATTCCTTCATTATCATTTGCATTTTGAAAATTATTAAATAAAAAAAATCCTTCCCTTGCCATCTTCATCTTCTCCTAGCAAGAATCAGGTTCTCATAGAATAATAATATAATAATAATAGTAAATAAAAAGGATTTACTGCATTTCATGCTTTATTCTAAGGGATATACATATATATGCTCTCCAATTTAATTTCACAATTATCTTATAAAACAGGTGCTACTATTATTCCCAATTTGCAGATAAAAAATAATGGAAGTCCAGATAAGTTAACTCATAAACTTTTACATAATTAAAAATATTATATCTCTCATTTATATAAATATACAATTTTTATCTAAGATCATTAGTGGATCTTAATTAGCCTAATAAGAAGAGAGTCTTTTCTAGCCCTCTGCTTCACTAAGTAGTAGATTTAGTCTTGCTATCTAGGGTGATCACAGAGGACTATCCTTTTTCTTACTATGAAATTCCAGTCACTAAGATTTGGCATCATTTTCTCAGTACATTTCTAGAATGATGAACCTAAAACCTAAATGGCAGTGCATTTTGGCTTCCCACTTCTTGCTGGATTTTTTATCCACAGAATTTATTGTTCCAAATCTAGCTGAAATTCTCAGCGTGGTCATGTCATGGGCAGGTTGCTTTCTAGGAACAATAATGTCCATGGCCTGGAATCTCTACTGCTTTGATTTTACCAAAAGATTCAAAAACCTCGATAGTAAGTCACTGAGTAACAGGCTGCTTGTCTTATGTCTGATAATGTATATGGCATCATAGACAAAGGAATATTCTTAAATAATATTCTATTTCTTTCCAACATAGTAAACAAATAAAACATTTTGAGCAAATGTCCCTTTTTTATAGTTTTGTCAGAACTTTTTTGTTAATTTTCTCATTTTTATGTTGCAGTCACCATTCAACTCATTAAATACCTCAAAATTACCCCATTTGTCTACTGCAAACTGCAAAGCAAACAAAAAGGCGAGTCACGTTAAGAGTGACAGACATTATTTAGAGAAGTAATAGAATATATTTTATATACAAAAGAACAATATCAAAGGGAATAAATGGTAAAAGGCAGATCTCAAAATGGAATTAAAGACATCATGAAATAGATGTCTTTTTTCTCTCCTCTGTGAGACACTGGTCTTTTCATATTAAATGTTAAAGATTATGTAAACAATGAAATAGAAAGCAAAACCATATCATCACTTATGTACCTCTTAACTAACATCAATGAACTGGGTTATTTTAACATTAAAATATTCTTCAATAAAAACACATTTCATTATAGAGTTTTATACTTTGTGATAGTTGTAGTTATTAAAAAACAATTAAAAAAGGTAATCTACATTAACTACATGAGAAAGATAAACTGTCTACATCAAATAAGGCATCTCCTTGACACATCTATTTAGTTAGTGATTTTCCCAGAGATATAAGCCAAAAAAGCTTTCATCAAACTGTGACTTTTAAAAGATTAGTATATTCAGCTCTCAGTCAATGGCTTCCAGAAATGGACTGACTTGATATATTCCTTGTTCTTTATCAAACTGACTATATAGAGTACTGTAATCCCTCTCTGACACAGTTAGATAATTTGCAGAAAAACAAAGAATCACGAATAACATATAGCTAAACCACCTGGGTCCCAAAGTGTCTCCGTCTTTTACTGGAAATTGTTCTTTTTATTTGTGAACATAAATTTACAGTAATGCTTATCAAAATAAATATTCCACCCCTGACCATTGTGGCTCAGTTGGTTGAACATCATTCCTCAAAGCGAAAGTTCATGGGTTTGATTCCTAGTCAGGACACATGCCCGAATTGTGAACCCAGTCCCAGATTGGCGCATGCAAGAGGCAATCAATGTTTCTTTCCTTCTCTTTCTCCCTCCCTTACCCTCTCTCTAAAAATAAATAAATAATATCTTTAAAAAATACAAATAATCTATGAGATATTATTTGAAAGATAAATATAAGCTTCTTTAACATCTGTATTGGAGAAATGTTATGTTAAAAAAAAAAGGAGCCACATATTAATCTGACAAGCACAGGAGAGGCCTGCAAGGCAGCCTTACAAATTCAGAGACCTAAAGTAACCCCAAAGGATGGTCTGAAATTAACATTTATTAACTAAAAGCAGTGATGGTAGGTAGTCATGTCCTAGGCTGGTATTTTTCCTTAACAAAGGTCAATCTTTACTTTACCTAAGCTTATCTTTGTCTTCTTGCATCTATGGTCACATAGCCTTGGAATGTCAAGGTAACTTCCCCTTTTCAAAACAACCTCTACACTAGAGCTGAGACCAAAAATCCCTTCATTGTTATTGTTATCATGTTAATTGTTGACTCTTAATTATCCTTTACCCACCTACATAAAAAAAAGTATGTGTCTATCATTTTACATTTTGTCCAATCCCAGAGGTGTCTCAGCTGTGCTTTCTTCTGCCTCACTAATCTATCACCATTGGATTTCATGTAAACCTGTATGTGTCCTTCTTTGGAGCATTTCTCAATCCATTGAGACTTTGCTTCCCTGGAATTGACATCAGTTTGGCTCAAACTCAGCAAACATTCTATACAGGTTCAAATGTCTCTTACATTGACAATTGTTGCTGTTGTTGTTGTTGTTTTTTAATGAGCTACCTGCCCAGGGATACATAAGAATTTTTTTTTAAGATTTTGTTTATTTTTAGAGAGATGGGAAGGGAAGGAGAAAGAGAGAAAGAGAAACGGCAATGTATGGTTGCCTCTCACATGGTCCTCAGTGGGGACCTGGCCTGCAACCCAGGCATACGCCCTGAATGGGAATCGAACTGGTGACCCTTTGGTTCCCAGCCCACACTCAATCCACTGAGCTACACCAGCCAGGGCGACAATTGTATTGTTTATAAGGCTCAAGGAGACCCTAAGCAGTTCTACCTTTGTGCCTCAGGATGACCGCAAGCAATTCAAGATGGTATCTGAGCCATTGTTCTCTAGGGTGAGATGACCATTGCCCAGGACACAGCTAAAGACCACTGCCCAGGGTAAGAATGCTGCAGGTTTTTTTATTCCAATTAATCTTCCCTGAATTCCAAACCCCTTACCTATGCTTTGTTCTCCTTATAAAAAGGGCCATTTTAAAATGGAATTTAACATGGTCTGTTAGGGTATCAACCCACCATCTTCTCAGATCACTGGCCATCTGAATAAAGTGCCCATAACGATTCAATCCCTATTTATTGGGTTCAGTATGTGACACGCAGCAGAAACACCTGTCTTTTCCGGTTTCACAGTCACCTGTAGGGGAATTGAAATCCAAGTAGGGGAGTTGAAATCCAAATCCATAACCAGAAGTTCCCCATTATAGCTCATCTGCAGCCCGAGGTTGTTACTTGAAGGAGCCTCCATCTCATCAGCCTCAGACTTTCTCTCTTTCTGGTACCAGCATCACCATTAGCTCACAGGAGCTTCCTCTCTCAGGGTCTGGGGTGCACCGCCAGATCATTCCACATGGTCATGCAGGGAAGTGCCATATGGGAGGAACTTTCCAGCTCATACCTCTGTGTGCCGCTCTCAGGGCAAGAGAGTGGAAGCAATCCAGAACCCCAGCTGCATTGGGTTGTAACATCCCAAGGGATGGCACCTGGCAAGGCACACATCCCAGCGTGATACCCTACCTCCAAGAGCTGGCTACTGACCATGTGGGGCCTAAGCCTACAGTGGTCCTGGCATCTGCTGCTCCCACCAGTGTGGCAAAAAAGTAAGAGATTTCTGATTGCCTCCAGTTTAAAAGTTCTCTCCCAGAATCCCCTGTGCTCCAGAAGTCAGTGGGAGTGTTCACCTTTTTAAGCAATGAGGAATAATGTCATTCATGTTTGTCTTTACCCCTCTTCTGGCTGCCAAGTTGCATAAGAAGGCAAAGTTTTGAACCACGCATACTCTGTACAAGCTCCCTTCTGCTGAGTCATAAGCTGCTTGGCTGCCTGGGACAATTTCCCTCCTCTGGTGGCTGATCTTTTTGTAGGGAAGACAAGCTACTTATAGTCTTTGATTCTGCCTTGGTGTTTTCTCCCTGCCCCCTGTCTTCTCCAGCAGTTTGGCCTGACTATTCTGTTACAACTTGACCATTCTAGCAAGTCATAAAAATATTTTTTTTCTGCAGTACAGAGGTTTAGGGGAAAAGTTTAGGGAGATTAATGTTCTAAACATCAATGATAATATGATTTTCAAATATCTAAAGTTATTAGGACTAAGTGAGTTTATATTTTGACATATTTTAATTCATATATAAATGTGAAGACAGAAAAACAGAAAGATCCAGTAATGACTCCTTATACTGTATTCACCCCAAAATACAAGTGTTATTTTTTTAAGAAATATCAAATCAAATATGTGCTACTTTTAAATATTAAATAGCAAATAGGAGACAGTTGATGGCCTTAGGCAGAGTTGGACAGTTAACTTCAGATGGTAATTAATTCCTGGGAAATGTTTTGTTCTTCTTATGGTCTCTAAATACCAAAATGAGAAATAATTCAGTTATATGAGTTTTTTTATTGTAAAGTTGATAGTTATAATAACAATTGTCAAATTTATATGAAGATTTGCCCATTTTAACTTACTTAAGTAAATTATCTAATCTTTCTCATGCCACTAATAACTGTATAGAAAAAATCAACAACCACCTAAAGTCCTGCCTATCTATTTATGAGATATAAAAATAATAAAGTACTTAGTAGTTTTAGTGAACATTCATAAGCTGTGATTATATCGAATCTTTGAGAACTCTTAGTTATGCAACCTTGGGCAAATTACTCTTCGGATTTTATTCCTCAACCATATAATGGGATAAATACCACAGATAATATAGAAATGTTGCACAGATTACCTAGGCCTACATACATAAAGTCTTTAGCATAGAACATGGCATATATTGATACTTAGGATTCAATAAATGTCATCTCAGTTCCTTTAGTTTCATAATCACACTTAATTGGGTACCTAAGTGTACTGAGTAAAATCATAACAAATGTGCTAAGTATCCTGAAAGAGTTCTCAACATACATGAAATGAAAATAAGTTCCAAGGAAAATAGTCTCTCCAGATGTTCTAAATAATTAAAAGCATTTATTAGCCAAGATAGTTTACCAATTAAACTAGGTAGGTAGATAAAAAATCTCTCTCCATAAATATGTGTATGTAAACATATAGATGGAAATAATCACCCTTCAGGTATATTTATACAGTATATAGCATATTAAAATTTTTGAGATACCCTATAATAAAAAAAGATTATTTAATTTTTAGAGTTGTTTTGTTTCTACACCATGAAACACTAATTAACATTTTTTAAGATTGTATTTACTTATTTTTATAGAAAGGGGATGGGAGGGAGAAAGAAGAAAATAAACATCAATCTGCTTGAGTAACTGGGGACCTGGCTCAAAACCCAGGCACGTGCCTTGACCAGGGATTGAACTAACGACCTTTCATTTTGTGGGATGATACTCGACCCACTGAGCCAAAGCAGTCAGAGCTTTATTGACATCTCTTAAGAAAGCTTTTAAGGAACGGACATTAAGAAGTACAGGCTTAGTCTTTTCTGAAGTTAGTTGATTGCATATGCTATGTTAATTTAAAAAATCTGAAATTTGTAAAAGGTCTGAAGCTTGCGTGTGTATGCTATCACATTAATTAAAACTGACACATGAAAGAATCATTTGGGATTGAATTGTAGCAGCAACAGAAAAAACTCTGAAGTGCTGCAGAAGACCTAATAAAGGAGACCCACTGTATCTGGGTCTTGAAGTCCACACAGAATTTGAAAAGTTACCAGGCATCATTACTTGAGATAATAGAAAGACACAGGTGCAAGTCAGGGTGATTTAACCAAATATCTAAAAGGATTATGTCAGAAGCAGAATCTGCTAGACACCACTTACATCTGGCTTCTGTGGTAAGGTTGCAACTTACTCTCTAACAGGGGTGTCCAACACATGGCTCAAAATGAAATTGTAAATTTATTTGAAACATTATGAGATGTTTTTGTGATTACATGTTGCAATGTATTTAATGTGTGGCCCAAGACAACTTTTTTCTTCCAGTGTGACCCAGAGACGCCAAAAGTTTGGCCACTCCTGCAAAAACTTCTCAGCTATGCTCTAATCCAAGTCCCATTGGGCAAAATCAAACTTTGTTTTGACATTTGGATGAATACTGTGTCTTTACATATCTAATTTTTATTCAGAAGAAATGGATGACTTGGAGGAAGAATTTTTACACACGTTTGACTGAGAACACTATGTTTTATTAAGAATGCTACCCACACAGTAGGACTGCTGACTTCGTAAACCTCATCCTTTAAACCTTGTGTTGACATGGCAGGGGCTTTGAACATGGCAATCTTCCCCAGTAATGCTTCCATTTTTATATTTCTCCCCTACGTCTCTCCCCCTACATGTACACATTCTCCCTTGATAGATAACTTTAGGGCCCAATTCCATGTGTATTTTAAAAAGGATATGGAAAGAAATTCACCAATATTCACAAAGTGACACTCTTTAGTATTTGTCTTATGAAACGTACAGGATAAAGTCATAGCTTTAGCAAAGGAAAGATATCATGGAAAAGTCATTATGAAAATTTGCTGCCCAAATTTCTGCAAGCTATTTGGAAGACTATGAACAAGAATAACCAAGCAACAGAGACATCTCCCATGCACTGAAATTCAGTTCACCATTGCAGTATCTTCTTTTAGCTTTGGCATGGAATCTAGGTTCAAGGAAGACAACTCTCAGAGACAGTCCTAGCAAGGAATGGATAACATAGGATTAGATATTGAAAAGTTGTAATGCCTAAAGTTATAATGCCTATAAATTTTCCATGTCCTTTTCAGACTCCAGATTCCACAAAGTTTATTCTTGTTGTTGTTTCGTAATTTATTTTGAAAATTTAGACTCTAGTTTTCTCTTTTGACAAAAGCATTTGTGCTTGAAAAACATGACTCAGAAAGTAGGGTTTGAGGACATTTACAACTATGGGAAAACATGACAATCAGTCAAAGTACTTGTGGCCAATTATATTCTTTAGTAATATGAGATTGAAACATTTATTTCAAGATAAGAAGAGTATTTTATTGGTATAGTATATAGCCTTGGACTCATAATTTGTGGAAGGGAAGATAAAATTTAAAATTATCCAGATAGGGCATTTTCAGCATAACTGGGCCAGTTACTAAGCTATTGATGATTGAGGTGAAATTAAGGTAATATTTTATGTTGTATTTAATATGTAATTATAAAATTTCTTATTTTGTATTTCTGCTTCATTTAATTTAAATAAAATGTCTGTACTTATGGAATCTGCAAAAAAAAAAAGCTATTGTTTCTTAGCTTTGATTTTACCATTCTATAGTCTGCTTTGTGATGTTAGGGCTGAGATTCAGCAACATTTACCCTTTGCCATCTTATTCCTTATTAGAGTCTGGAAAGAGTATAAAAGGGTAACTGAAAAAGTCCCATTTTCTTTCTCTTGTTTTTACCTTCTTGTTCCTCTCAAGTGTCACCCAAGCACCCAAGCAGTTTGATCAAGTAGCCACAGCTGATTCCAATTAGCAGTCTTTCCAACACAGGCCCAGGATCAGTGTGCCCACTTAGAAACATGAGTACTGCCCACTGGTGTCCCTCCTCAGACTCTGGGAGCCAGGCCCATGGGGCCCATCCTTGGAACTCAGTAATACAAGCTCCCAGTACTTCTTTCTCATTTTTGTGTTATCATCTCCTGAGTCTCTAGTAAACAATTAGTTTATTAAATTCTGTGTTTTAAGACACTGGTAAGTTTTCCATTTTCTAACCAGACACAGATACAATGATCCATAGAAAGAAATATATACTATTCAATATATATATACACATAGATACACACAAATATTTTCTGAAACAATATTCACTTTTAGTATGTGCATATACTCTGTTTTCTACTATTTTTGTTTCTATCTATGTTTGTTTTTGAAACTACTAGTAACAACACACTAAATTGAATTTTACAGCCCACTATTAATTCTTAACCTGAAAATATCAATGTAGATGAAACACAAATTAACACTAATATCTTTGCCGAAATGATTTAAACCATATATTTGATTTGTATAATGGAATTTTGCAGAACTGTTCTAAATTTAAATATGTTCAGGATATTGAAAATAAATTCAAAGACGATGAAGAGTAAAATATCAAATAAAACTAAAAACTCAAAGTATGCAAAAAATATCCATTGGGGTAATCTGGACTAACAATCTAAATCTTGTAATGGGTATACTAGAAAATATTGAGTGCTAAAGGATGATTCACACACACATCCACACATGCAATACAATGACAAAGGAAGGGCACATTCATTTTCTCTGCTTGAGCTGTGACACCCATCTTCTCTTGCTCTCTCTCAGACATTGGCACTACTGTCTTTCAGCTCAGATCCCCTGAGTCTTACAGGCTATCAGACTCAAAATGAAATATACCACCACCTCTCCTGCTTCTCCAGCTTGGAGATGGCAGATCATGACACTTGATCTTCAAAACTGTGAGAGGCAATTCCTATAATAATTTTCCTCGTAAATGTCTTTATGTGTCCTATTAGTTCTATTTCTCTGGAGAACCCTCATATACCTATCTAGCCATGTCCTTTATATTTCACACAATGCATGGGAAACTATGTATACACATTGTAAATCCTCTGAAAATTGTCTAGGTTGCCTGGCTTCCCCACTATGCTGTGAGTACTTCAAGGATGGAGAGATTATCATACTCTCCATTGTTTATTGATTATTACCATTACCTTAGGCCATTGCCTTGTTCATTATATGCATTCAATAGCTTTACTGCTAAAACAAGCTTTCTGAAGAAAAATAATCAACACTTTGTTCTTGCCATTGTTGGTAGCACCATGAGTTCAGAAGACAACTCAAACACTGATATAAATTTAATTTGTCTACCACTCCTAATTGCTTTCCCCATGTTTTTTCCTTCTTCTTTTTTTCCCTCTAACATTTGGCTCTTAGGAAAATTGGCTCAATACTGTAGTCCACCAATTTTCAACTGTGGAGCTGCAGGTATTTTTAAAACATGGATTGCATACCCTGGCCCGTGTGGCTCAGCTGGCTGGAGGGGTCACAGGTTCTGTTCCTAGCTACGGCACATGCCTAGTTTGTAGGTTTGATACTCAGAGTGTATATAAGAGGCAATGGATTAATGTTTCTCTCTCACATCAATGTTTTCCTCCCTCTCTTTTTCACTTTTCCCCTCTCCCTAAAATCAATAAGCGTGTCTTCAGGTGAGGATTAGGAAAAAAGACCCACATTCATTATCTGACAATTTGGTCAGGGGGCACTTATCTCTTTTCCCTTAGATTGTCAAATAATAAAATGACAACAGCCAATATAACACAAGCTGCCTAGTGTGAATGAATCAAAATTATACCTACTTTTTGTCATATCAGCAAAAAATATGTTTTTTGTTACGACACAGAATGTTGGTAATGAGCTTGAGCTCCAAGGGATGAAGAAGTTGAACATTGCTGCCCTCATCCTTCTGGTGCTCTCCTTCTGGCCCAGTTTCCCTGTCTTACACATTCAGCTTTCTCTCTTACTATGAGTGTGCTGTGAACAGCCAGCATCATGATGACATAGCGTTGACTGCCTCCAACATGCCTCCTGACAGCTCTCATTACAAATGAAATTTAAATCGAAAGTATTACAAAAAGCATTCATGAACTGAAGAAGATTTACCAATTCTCTTGGTGTATGCAATAAATAAAATGTTATTATTTTCTCACCACACAAATTCTATCCGACAGATGGTGTTTTGTTATTTTAGGAAAGTAGCAGCCCACTGAGTTTTTAAGGAATTCCTTTAATAGTCCCATTGCAACATTTCCATAAATCTTTTGCTACTCTTTTAAGAGAATACATACAATAAATTCTTCCATAGTATAATACAAAGAAACTGACAACTCTTAGGGTTAGGAAGAAGAGATTAAGAAAACTGATAATAACTATGTAAGCCATCAATACTTCATAAATAAATATGAAAACAAGGAAATTTAAGTTTTCCAAATAAGTTTCCTGAGGGATATATGTCCATGGAGCTAGCTACTTAAAATTGTTCTTGTCAGTCAAGTACTGACAAGAAATAATAAATGTAAATTAATAAATGTAAAATAAATAAATTCCTCATGTGATGTGCCCCTTGCTTCCTGCATTTTTCAAATGCTAGTTGATAAAACTGAGTTTATGGTTATCACTACTCTTAATTTCACATGAAAGCCAACTGAGACAGTCAGAGCTAATGCCACCTGGGGAACCAAGAGACTATCTGAAAATATGAACCAAAGAGATGATACTGTTTTATTAATGAATCTCAGGAGAGAGCAATCATGTGTCATTATTAATACATCTCACAAGGACAAGACTATATGACCCGAAATTAGAGATGATTACCAACAGGGATTACTGTTTTAGGTCATTATAGAATGATGGTACTCAAAAAAAAAGGAATGAGAGTTTTGAAAAATCAAAGAATATACAGGCAGCAGAAATTTATGCTTTAGAAAAAGAACCTTTGAACATTTTTTTCTTTGATTTGCTAAACATGAGATAACCAATCTGTCATTTTAAGTAGATGAGAAGAAAAGTTACTATACTGAACTAAAACATAGATTGGAATTAGTAGTTTTACATTGAACAGGTTGGGGAAAATGTAGGTTTACAGTTTTTCATATGGAAACTAGTACAACAATTAATAAGAAATAATACAAGAATAAACTTTGTTTCATGTACTCATAACTGTAAGTCTATTTTTGCCACAACATGTATATAAATGTGTTAAATAATAAATAAAATAAATGTAAAAAGCTAGACTAGCTTGATAATTTATACACATTTAGATCTAAGGTAACAGCAGTAGTTTCTTAAAACTGGGAGTATAAATTGGAGCAACACTTTTGTTGGGCAGTTTGTTAATATCTAACACTAAGTTTTTAAAAAGTTAAGATACATTTTTGACCCTAAAACTTCATAGCTAAAAGTCAGCTTCGACTTGGAGCTACAATGGAATACTTAACAATATGTTATTGAATATGGTGCTAGTATTGTAACAGGGTGCAGCCAGCGCCCCCACAAAATAAGGATTTGTAATGGGGTCCAGAACTCAGGGTGTCCAGGAAATATTAAAAAATATAGGATGTCCTCACCCCCACAAGTCTGAACTGGGGGATGGGACCCATGGAGCAGGACCATTGGGAGTTGTTTTATATAGCAACAGTTTTGCAGCTAACCTCTGGCAGGGTCATTTAACATATCTATAACCTTTAACTGGAAGCTGGAAAGCAAGATGTAGCAGCAATGCAGAGCTCTCTCTTAGCAGTTTGGAAGAATACAGGAGAGATGCTTCGGGAAGGGAAGGGGTGAAAGGACTCTTGCTGGTGGGCCATGAGAAGGTACCATGTGGGTTTGAATTAAGAACTGGGGATTCCAGTGATACAGCTGATGGTGCTGGGAATGGTGGGAAGCCTGCCAGCTTAGCACAGATTACTGGGAGGGACCAGGTGCCACCTGAGCCATGGAATTCTTTTTTTTTTTTTCCCTGAGATACGGTACCCCTGATTGGGCAAAGGGGGAAGGAAGGACTGTGTGTGTTTGTGGGTGTTTTAAGGGACTTTGGGATTTTAATGAAGACAGTAAGTCGTTACTCCAAGTCTGTACAACCTTTGAATAATTCCTTCCCTTTTCACCAATCTCTGACATTGGGAGATGTCATTCCCTAGTGGCAGGCAAGGAGAACCTAAAACAGGGGGACCCTGGAGGAAGGGGCATCCATTTGGTAAGAGTATATCATCTCCCCCCACCATGGGACCATTCTGTAACAGCATAACAAAAATAATTCAAAAATAACAGCTAAAGTATAGTGTATGCACAGACACTGTGTATACAGTATAGTAATCAAAATGCTTAGTTACTTATTTAACTGGTGTGTTGCTGCCCTTCAAGGCCAGGCAGGTTCATGGTATTTGTGCAGACAGGAAAATACTCATGGAGCTGTTGGGATGTCTGGCATGCCTTTATTCATGGGTGGGTGAGCCATGCATACTGCAAGCTGCTTGTCTATCTACATGTCTCATGTCATGGCCCCTGCTCCCCAGTGTGGCACCCAGTGTGGCACGTGTTCCCTTGAGTGTCTCTCAACATCATCACCCCAGCAGGGAGTCCCTACCTGTTTAAGTACTAGAAGGGAACAAAGCTGGCAAGATACCAGAACATTATATACCATAACATAATTCTGCACATGCAAGCCGCTCACTTCATGTTATGGTAACAGTTTATTGGACCCAGTCTCAAGGCTGTGAGAACACTAGTTATCAAGCCCCTCCAAGGCTATGGAAACACTGCTTCCCTTAGTTACCCAGACACCTGGGTGAGGAAGCCAGATTGCCTCCACTTAACCTACAGTAGGTTTACAGAATATTTGCAAATATAAAACCATGTGTTTCCATATATTCCACACCAAATTCTAGTCTTCCCTAATTGTGACAGGAATTCTTTTTCATCCGCATGATAAAAACGTAACCCCCTGGGAATTTCCACGTCTCGAGCTCAGCTCCGTGGAAATTAACACTCCTGTGCGGGCCTGCGTAAAAATCATGCTCTTGGAAAAAGGAATTCCTTTAAGAGAAATTGGATTAACTTACTTCCTAGGACTTGTTACTTGCTGGGACCCTTCCCCCGGAACCAAGGGATTATGCTAATGGTT
>PVJI01020017.1:0-29902 GCA_004026765.1 Micronycteris hirsuta
AAATTCTCAAAAATGTTCTAAACAACTTAAAATGTAAACATAAAATAACAGAGTGAATACAAAATAATCAGTACCTAGCTTGGCTAATCCCTGTCATTATTCAACTCTTAATTAAGCATCGTTTATTAGGTGGGTTTCTTTGATCACCAATCTCTATCATTCTTACTCACATTCCTCTGAAATTTCCTTTGAGCATTACTTGAATTTGTACTTATATTTTTATTTCCCTAACTACTTATCATCTCTCTCTACCACTGGTTCATATAAATTCCACAAGAACAGAGATAATATCTACTAAGCACAGCTCCATATATGCAATACCTAATGAAGTTTTTTCACATCATCAGCATTAGATACTCATCGGATGATAACATATGCTTCTTTAATGCCTATAAACTCTATGCAGGCAGATGCAATGCTGATTTGCTTTACCACTGCCCTCTTAAGCATGCACACACACACATACACACACACCTAGTATATAGACAGTACTATTATGTACTTGGTGAATGAATGAATAAATAGAATAAAGTTGATATCTCTTTTAGGTTCCTGCACCCAACTCCAACTTGTGTGTTGAGGGGAAGGGACAGCTTTGCACATAATATCACACAATTCTCAGACACCAGCAGGGTTTCCAAGATTTTAAATCAATTCTGACACTACCAGGAGATAGTATCAGATCCCACGGGTTGAGGGCTCACACAAAACACTGCTTCCACCCCCACTTCAGATTCCAGTCCAGACTGCTCCTGGGCTTCTGACCCACTGGCCGCAAATTGGGGGTGTCAAAGACCTCCTCCAATTCAGGAGGCCAATTGAAAGACCAGGTTATTATCTACAGTTTTGACCAACTAGCTAAGTTTACAGGTTCCTCCAAACACCTCCCCTCCTCGAGTTCAGTTAACTTCTAGAGTGGCTCACAGAACTCAAGAAGCCTTTTACTTACTAAATTTCCAGTTTATAATAAAATGACATAACTCACGGCTCGCCAGGTGAAAGCGATGTATGGGGCAAGGGATGGAGATAGAGCGTGGGGGGAAAGGATGGAGCTCCCACCCACTCCAGCCACTCTCACCAGTCTCCACACGTTCACCAACCCAAAAGGTCTCAGATCCCTGGCCTCTTGGGTTTTTATGGAGGCTTCAGTACATAAGCATGATTCCTTAAACTATTGGCCATTGGCAATTGATTCATCCTCCAGCCTCTCTCTCCTACCTGGAGGTCAGGGGGATGGGACTGGAGGGAGGGAACCAACCCTCTAAGCACCTGGTAGATTCCTCTGGTGACCAGCCTCCATTCTTAGCTGATCTAGAAGCATTCCAAAAGTCACCTAATTAACATATCAAAAGACACCTTTATTACCCTCATCTCTTAAGAAATTCCAAAGGTTTTAGGAGCTCTGTTTCAGAAACAGGAGGAAGATCAAATATGTATTTCTTATTGTGAATCACAATATTCAAAATATATATAGAGCTCATACAATTCAAAAGCAAATAATAATAATAACCTGATTTAAAAATAGACAAAAGATCTTAATAGATATTTCTCCAAAGAAGATATACCAGTGACCAACAGGTATATGAAAAAGTACTCAACTTCACTAGTCATCAAGAAAATGCAACCAAGACCATAAAGAGATATCACTTCACACCTGCTAGCAAGGCTGGCATGAGAAAAAAAAAAAACAGGTATTAGAGAGAGCATGGAGAAAAGGAGACTTGTTGGCAGGACTTACACTGGTACGGCCATTATAGAAAACAGTATGGAGATTACTATAATTTTTTAGAAATAGAACTACCATATGATCCAGTAACCCCATTTCTGAATATATATCCAGAGGAAATGAAATCAGGTTCTCAAAGAGTTATCTGTGTACCCATGTTCACTTCAGTATTATCCCATAGTCAAGATATGGAAACAGCCTCAATGCCCATCAGCAGATGAACGGAAATAGAAATTGTGGTGTGTGTGTACATGCAATGGAATAGTGTTCAGCTATAAAAAGAAGAAAATCCTGACTCGTGCAACGTGGATTAATTTGGAGGACGTTGAAATAAGCCAGACGCAGACAGACAAATACTGCATGATCTCATTTACATGTAGAAACTAAAATAGTCAAAACCATAGAGGCAGAGTAGAATGCCAATCATCAAGGGCTGGGGAGGAAACAAATAGGGAAAATGTTGGTCCAGGAATACAAAATTTCAGTTACGCAATATGAAGGAGTTCTGGAGATGTATGTACGACAATGTGACCAACATGACAACACTGGACAACACACTTGACATTTGCGGAGGGTAAATCTTAAGTGTTCTTGCCACACACAAAAATGGTAACTTTGTGAGGTGACATGTATGCTAATCAGCTTGATGGTGGTGAGCGTGTCACTATATATATATATATATATATATATATATAAAAATCAAATTGTACACCTTAAAGAAATAATTTTTAATTATCGATTTTACCACAATAAATCTTGAGGGAAAAAAGACATCTCTAACTCATACAAAGAATAATGAAATATGACTAATGCAAGTTGTGAAGACAGCAACCCGAAGGCATACTTTTCACTGGGTCCCAGTTAACTACCTACAATCATTCAACCAAACGGTAATATAATCATGGAAATTCAACCAGAATTGAACATCACTTACTATCTAGTAACACATTACTAATGGGGAACATAATGGCAAAAATAAAACTGCATAAAGAACTTTCAAAAAATAGAATGAAAAACTCCAAACAGCATTCTATTTAAAGTTTAGAAGACAGATTTATCCCAGCTGGGAAAATTTCAATTCTTTTTTTTCTTTCAGTCCAATCGTGGACTATCTCACAATGGCATTGGGGATAATAATGACATTCTCCCACAAGGTTTATGTGATGTTCGGTGAGGGGTATATTCATGTAGCATGAATGAAGGTCTGTCTTTTCACGGGGAGAAGGTGTTCCAGCAGCAGACAAAACCAGTACTTGGGGCCCCGGGTTCTGCAGAAGCAGCCTGGTGATCTCACCTTGATAAAAACAGGTTAAATGCTCCTGCTGCTGGTGACGGATGGCCTTTGGATTTCCCTTTGGATAGACTTTCTGTCTCTCATCAGCCTGTGACAGAAAAAATACCTGGGGGAAGGGGACTGTGGGGGCTGCCACACACCTGAGATGGTGGCTAAGAAATGGGAGCTTGGAACTACCCACTTCAACTTGTCTCTAGAATAGGTCTGAGAGGAAAACATGGGGGAGGGGTATTCTTGAGATTTCATAGTGTATAGCATAATTTGCCAAGATCAGAGAACAGACTAGAATGTGAAAAGGAGCCTGGTGGGAATATAAATATTTGCCTGCTCTAGTCCTTGGTACATACATCTTCCTTAGGAATCTTGACAGAGTGGTTTAGGCCATTATGAATGGAAGTCTACTAAACAGGCTTCTAAAACACCTCCCCATGTATGGCCTGGAAGTCTTTCAAACAATGAATGCCCCATACTACCATCAACATGTTCTTACAACTATGTGAATCTTGTGATACTAACTCCCTACTTAAACCTTTTTAGTATTATCTCCTTGTTCTCAGAATAAACCTTCAACTCCTTATCAAAGCTTGCAAGGCCTCACCTTTTTCGTTGCATAATGCTTACTCTCTCTCTGAGTCCCCATCACACAGATGTCTTATCACTCTCTGAAATGCACCATGCTTCCCCACACCCTTATTCACACTTGCCCTTCCTTCTACCTGGCTCATTCTCTGTTTTGTTCTCCTGATGTTCATGTTTCAGAACAATATCATTTATTTTGCAAAGATTTGCACGACCACCTCATCCCACCATCAGAAAAGCTCTGATCCTCTTTGTCACCAGCTCTCTTAGCACTATGTAATTCTCCTCTAGAGCACTCACCGGGATATGATTCAATACCAAATTCGTAGCTGGTTGATTAAAGTCTACCTTCCTAGAAACTAAAATTCATAGGTTCAGATAGTGTATCATTCACATTCAACCCCAATTTCCCAGCATCTATCAGTGTCTTACCTAGTACATGAGCTCAATGATTATTTATTGAAAGACTGAATGAATAGGTCTGATTTGGGACATCAACTGCTATTTGGCTTTGAACTAAAAATCAACATTCACATTGGAGTATGCTGCTCATTATTATCACCTGTACCTTAGCAGCTACAGCAGGAAAGATCATCACCTCTGCCTCCTCCTGTCCCAAGTTGCTGCTTTAAAAATTTGGTTAAAACTGAAGATGACTTATATCAGCACAATTTCCCAGTGCACCTACTCTCTCAACCTTCTACGTACAAATGAAGATTTCACTGCTTCATCAACCTTCCATTAATATCTTGGATTTCAATCTCTTCAATGTGCCAGTCACTCTCCTGAGGTCTTATGGCACTGAATACCAAACATAGTTGCCTGGGTATGATCTGATTCTCACATGGAAGAGGAGAATCACTATAACTCTATGATTTTAACCTGTGAATTCATCATCATGACCAAAGGTGACAAAATACACAGTTCCTTGAGTGAATTCCCACTTACTTTGGTTTCTACCATTTTAATGCTTTACCCCTTGAACTTAATTTAGAAATAGATTAAGTTTAATAAACCAACTGCAAAATGGGAAATTTGTTAAAAAAAAAAAAAAACCTCCTACTCTCTATTACCTTTGGGTCAAAATATTTCTAATTTATATCATTCAGGGCATAATTTAGTTGTTTTACTTTATTCTCAAAAGAAACATGAGTAGACATGACACTTCTCTTTAAAATCCTGGCTGAATCATGCCCTCTTCTCATTCTGCATGTTATTCAAGGTTAAGAGACATTAACTGCCTTACTGAACCAAAGTTCAAGGTAAACTTTCATTCTTGTAAGTTTCGTAAGATGGAATCATTTTTAGAATTAAGATATTCAAGTGGGTGGAGGAAGGGAGAGGAAAGGAAGAGAGAAAAATAGGGAGACAGAAATAAAGACAGAGATAGGAGAAATGAGAGGAGAGAGAGGGGAGAAAGAAATGTGAATTTACATGTGAATATGTAAAAGATGTTAGAGTGACCTTCTCTGCACCACTTGGCCACATCTTCCTGGGATTCTTAACTCATTAGCACCTGTCTTCCATGACATGGAATGTCTTGACCTCAGTAGTTAAAGACAACACTTTGACAGATTTCCAGTATTTAAAGGAAATTGTATATTCCTTTGGATTACACGCATATGTTAATTCAGATGCCTACCAGGTATTTCACTTGTAGCATGTTACTTTCTGTTTTCTATTCTCTGAATTGCAATACCTATAAAAAAGACCTTTAAAAAATTTTTCCTGATGCAAAAATTGTAATATTTTTACAATATAAAAAAACATAATTTTTCAATAGAGATACATCAGTGCTATACGTAACTGCTCACCAGGGTTTATTCAAGTTATCACAGGTTATCTTCTTAAAATATTTTATTCCTATGATGTTTATTTTTTTAATTTCTCTTCTACTTTCTTACCCACCTATACTTTGCTTTTCTCTGTGTACGTGGTAAAACTCATGAACGACTATAGTGAACCAAAATTTAAAAGGGCTCTACCTCCCCACTCAGCAGGATGGCTTGGCAGTGTTATTAATGGATGTTTGAAAGCACGAATCATGAATCTGTGAGAAGTAAGACAATGTTTATGGACAAGGAGATTCTCTCACTAAACGGCCCCACTAACTATGTCCCTCACCCCCTAGTTATATCACTACAGAGATAGCATTTATCATCTATGGATACCAAAAACACTTCCAGGACTGTGGAAATGCCTCATCTCTCTCTGTCCCTCCATGTTGTTTATCAAAAGCATGGGGACAAGGCACTTCAAAGGGAATTCCTTCCTCAGATCAGCACAGTGGGAGGCTGAGGGGGACAAGAAACAAGCTCTCCATTGGTATTTATGGAGTGCCAAATGTTTCCTCAACACTGTACAATCCACAAGGAAAGACGTGGTCCATGCCCCATGGGGTTACCATCTAAATAGGACCAATGAAGTGAGGCATAATTGGCTGAATTCTTACCCTGTGTTGATGACTTCTCTATGGGAACCCAAATCGCCCTCTGTGAAGACTGGTGCTATTCACCAAACCTTAACAAGCGCGTTATGTCTTCTGAGAGCCTGGCACAGTCAGCCCCATCAGGAGGGCGAGCTCTGTGTTTGACACGGCTGCCTCGTATTCAGTCTCCCCCCTACACTTCGGTGGCCTTGGTAGCAGTGCAAAGTCAATAGAAGGCTTTGTGGATGATCCAGGAGAATCAGGAAGACCCTTATCCCATAGACGAAAGCTTAGCCTAATACTTCTAGAGTTGCTCTCCTGGCTGCCATTTTTAACATATCGTTTCAGTAGTTCCAGCTCCCCAGTGGACCCCCTGTTACTACTATGTTCAATGGAGACCTCTGAACACTGCCTTAGATTTCATGCTATCCTCTGGATGGCCAGATTATGCCCTGTGGCCAGCCTTGCAGACTCTCATCATGTACATCCTAACCACAGGCGTCACAAGCCTAGGAAAAACTAGTTATTCTCCTCAAGGCAACATTAATCTCCTACATATCTGTCCTGGGAAACTGTTAAAATTCACCCAGTCTATGTTATCTCTGGTCTATCATTTCAGGATATACTCATACAGTCTCATTTCTAAATCTTAATCTATTTTTGCTTATATTGACTTCTCATTTTGACCCATAAGTATTATATCTATACCTATAGCTGATGAAACTGATATAATACCCTCAAGGAAGAATCCCAGATCTATTTCTGAGCATTCTGAAAAGAGCATGTATAGTCCAAAACAGTTAATAATGCTTTGATAGTTTTTTTGTTTACTTCTGACTACTCTCAATTCTAAAAATTCATTCTATTCACTTCTGTAGCTTTAAATTCAACCAAGGTAGAGGTAAGAACTGTGGGTTAATACAGACCAGGGAAGGCAGGAAGCCCCAGACCAACCCAAACCAATAAATCCAAGAGCCTCCAAAGTAGCCTGAATTTGGGTCACTCAGTTCCCACAGCTACCAGAAATGTGTTCATCGAGACTGTCTTGTGTCTAACAATAGGCTATGTGTTTGACTAATCAACAAGCTAACCAATGAAATGGACAGAGCCACAAGCAAAAGGCCTATATAAAAAGTAAATTTTTTAAAAAAGTAAATCACATAAAATTGGAGGGATTCATTCATTTACTCAAAAAATGTGTATTAAGAATCAAATATTTGCCAATAGCGCAACATCAGGAGGTAGGAATTCAATGATGAGTAAAAATCAGATATTATCATTGCCCTCTTAGACAGTATACTCTAGAGGAGAAATTAATTAAGTATACAGATAAATCTAAAATTGCAGCTCTGTTAGGTACTGTGAAGAAGAGACATATATCCTAGGAGTATATAACAAGGACTTGGATTCTCCAAGGATGTCGCAGAAGGCTTCCCTTTAAAAGTGACGATTGAGCGAAGACCTGAGGGCAGAGAGGCTTTAATTAGACAAGGAGTGGAGGGAGGAACCAGTCACGCACAGGGAGCAGATGTCATTGGCAGAGGCCTCACTGTTCTAAAGAAGAGGGAAGTAGTGACAGATTTTCTATTTCTCTGTGTCCCGGTCCTCAAATGGCATATCCTCGACCACCCATCCCCATGCTCCCATTTCATCTGGACACTTCATGTGGAACTTGCATTTCTACCTTGCATTACAGCGCTGTATGATTTTTCTGATGCATTCCTCAAAGACAGACCTTTATGTTGTTCTGTAAAACCCCCTCAGTACCTAGCAGAGCACTTGAATGTTATCATCAGGTGGAATAAGGGGAAGAAACAAAAAGATGACCTTTAAAAATGTATGTTAACTGCAAATCTGTATATGTGTTTTTAAAAAATTTTTATCTTGAAGACACCCCATATAATAAAATCATTAGGAATTCGAAGAGAAGAAATAATCAGGTACCAAAAATAACCATGAAGTAAAAAGAGAATTTAAGTAAGAATGTAATCATATATGTCCATGGATATCGGCTGATATCAGAAACCTAAAATGTAGTGATTTAATGTCATGCGTGAGGACTCTGGCCTGGGCAAGGTACAGTTAGAATGGAGACACCCTTAAAAAGTCTGGACATTCTAAGTGCCCAACTGACAAAGGAAAATGACCAAAAAATGCTTCTTTATATTGGCTATGACATTACAAGGACAAAAAGATTGACACTGGAAGGAAAATCACTAACCATAGACCTGCCTTCAAATAAAATCACACTACTGTTTGGTCTAGAAAACGCATGCCAAAAAATTCCCTAATGTTGTCCAAGGGTAGTGGCACCTCCAGTTGCTAGGCAGAAAGAAACACACATCCTCTGTGAAACAGTTTGTCCTTAACCTAGACCCAAACAGAATTCTGCAGATTCAATTCACACAGATGTGAGATTATAACCTAATTACAACCGACACTCTGACAATTCATGAGAAAACAAGTCATCGTGAGTTAAAAAAACAAATCATGAAAATAGACCCTGTATTTCTAATACGTTAATTATCAGACCTGGAATATAAAGTAACTACGCTTGAAATGTTTAAAGAAATAACAGGGCCATTTCTAATATGAATACAAAAACAAGAGACTGTAAAAAATATTACTAGGCATCATAAAATAACTTTTCTAAAATTAAAAATGTCAATATACAGCTTAAACAAAAGCTTGATACACTTGAAGAACACTGAAGTGAAAGATACCTAAAGAAACTTCAAAGCTACAGGGTGCGACCCGAAAAGGGAAAGATAGGAAATATGTAAAGGAGAGAGAAACACGGAGGAGGGAATTTTTAAATAACTAACACACATCCAAGTGAATTCCAGAAGAGAATGGGAAAAAAAAAAAAGAGTACTAATACCGGAAGAGATCATCACTGAGAAATTTTAAGAATTGCTAATGATATAAAAAACATCGAAACTGGGACGCACAAAAAAACACCCAGCAGGAGAAACAAATAGAAAACTACTCCTAAACACTTCTTAATAAATTTACATAATACCATTTAAAAGTGACTTTTAAAACAACCAGAAAAAAAGGTGATTGCCTAGAAAAGAAAAGATATAGGCAAATTCTCAGCGACAGCACTGGAAATGCTGAGAGAAAATAAATCTATAAATCTGTAGAAAATAAATAAATCTATAAATCTATAAATCTACATCTGCGTACCAACTAAATTATTGTTTTTGCAGTCAGGAAAATGAAACTGAGAGATCACTGTCTAAAAAGTATGAAGAACATACTACCAGGAAGAAGATAAATGATTCCCATTAAGAATTTCCAAAATATAAAAAAAAATAAATGCTGAGGAAAAAACTGGTAAACATATAAATAAACCTCAAACACTGACTGCATAAAATAAAGCTAAGTCTAATTTAGGGGATTAAAAAATGAGACAGAACTAAAACATTAGTCATTTGTAACACATAGGCCAGAAAAGGTACCTGCAGTCAAAGCGTTCAAAATCACGTCTTGTTCAGGACAAGGGGGATTCTTTCATGGAACAAAAAGGATAGCAAGTAGTCTGTTTACATTTGACTTCAGTTCAGTGTGAACATTAAATTATTCAGGCAAAAAATAACTAAGTGAATAACTTCTAAAATAATAAATGCATTGGGAGAAATTGAGATTAAAAATTCAACCACTTGTAAACATAAAACTGTTTGAATAGCAGGCAGAACATAAGTTTTTAAAATATATAAATAAAAAAGCATATCTTCGGGTTGGTTTTAGTTTTAAAACTTTAGTTTTACAAAGCCTTGAGATTACTGTATTTTTCAAGTAATTCCTAGTTTATTTATGCAAACTTCTTGAAAATAAAAGAAATGAGCTCCAAGACATACACAGCCTGTCAAGTTTAAAATAATTAGGTACAAAGTTTAACTCTAAGACTTCAAAATACACATGCTAATAGTTCATGACTCATTTCAAGAATTTATAGCATCTGAGGATCATGCAGTGATAAGTCATCAAAGATGATTAGCAAGGCTTTTAAAGAAAAGTTTACTTTAAATAATGAAGAAAGCAAGTGAATGCTCAAACTTTGTACAAAGCACAGATTCTACAGCACAGCCCATCAGATACGTTCGGTTTCTAGCTCTTTCTCTGTGTCTCCCTCTCTCTGTGTACGGTCATGAGCTGTACAAAGATGTTTTGGCCAACAAGGGACTGCATATATGACAATGGTCCCATAAGATTATAAACACCTATGGCTTAGTGACATCATAGCCATCATAATGTCATAGTGCAACACAGTCCTCAGTGTTTGTGGTGACGCTGGTGTAAACTAGCCTACGGTGGTGCTTGGTGAATAAAAGTTTTGCACATACAATTACACAAGGTCCATAATACATTTGACCCTTGACAAGGTAGGGATTTGGGACACCAACCTCACATAATCAAAAATTCAGTTTAACTTTGGACTCTCCCTTCCGCCCTTTGCATTGGCATGTTCCATCAATAAGAGGTCAATAATACAGTTCTTAATTCGCAGCTGGGGATCTGAGATAGGGAAACTGCAACTGGGAATGCAAAAATACTCTTTCTGATCTGCAGTTGGTGGAATCCGCATGCAAATCCCACAGATACAAAGGGCCTACTATCGTTATTTTTAAAAATCTTCTTGTAAGTGAAGTAGGGCAGTTCAAACACATGTTGTTTAAACACCAACTAGACTTGAAAATAAGCAACTATGTTATTGCTTTATGTAGTGACTAGACTATACATTTTATTGCAATTTTAGAGTAGACCCTTTACAGGGTGGGGCAAAAGTAGGTTTACCGTTGTTTGTATGGAACAGAACATAATAATTAACAAATCACAATAAGAGAATAAACTCCTGTGCATACTCACAGCTGCAGGCCTACTTCTGTCCCTCCCCATATTTTTAGAAAAGTCTGAGATAAAACGCTGTGCTGTGTGATGCTGGCAGCGGCCTCAGACACCTGAGTTTCCTGTGCCTCCTGATGGCACCACTTTGTCTTGTGCTCGATTTAATCTCGTGCTGTTTCGTGCAGTCCCGTGCTGCACGGCTTGCGACCTGAGGGCCATAGGCTGCCCCCCACCGCCCGGGTGTGCAGTAGGCTGTGCCATCTAAGTGTACGCACAGCGACACATTTCTCAGGAAGTATCCCTATTCTGAAGCAGCACATGATAATATACATGTGTTTTATGTATGTAATATGCATGTGTGTTTTGTGTGTGTGTGTGTACAGGCATGCATACGCATTTATTTCAGATCCTTTTCCCCAAATCCAGTTTCTTGCACTTTTCCCTTTTGCATTCTGAGTACATGTGAATGGAATGCGATACCTAAAACAATCCCAGGTGTTTTTGGTGCATGACACAGGGCAGATGAATGCGTGTCCTCATTTAGTTCCTCTTGGTAGCGACTCTGCTTTCACGCTAGCGCAGCCCCCCAAAGTCACCAGGCAGGGACTGCGGAGCCCTGTGCTTCACATTTTGCCCTGCTCACAGCGCAGTGTCCTGTTTCAGCTCTCTGAGCCCTAGGTCCGACCGATGACATTTGAGGTAGCTGCGACCCATGGTGATGAGGATGGCAGACGATGAGGGGCTCGTTAAGCACATCTCATTTTAGACAAACTGCAAGTGGCATTTTGTTTATATGGTTCATTTCGCCAACAAATTAGATTTCAAATTGATTGCTTTCCAAAATGGCTTTGTTCATCAATTCTGAGACCAGGCAATTACAATCAGAATCCTAGTAATTAATGGTCTCCTATATTAAAAATGTTTTTTAAACAGCAAAGCACTCCTGAATTTCAACAGAATGTAAAATCTATTTTTGACTTTTGATTCCTCTCAAGCACTGTATAATGTAGAAATGAAATGAAAGTCTTTGCGCAAGTTTGCTGTGGGAAAAGAAAAGATGCGACAGCCCAGGACAAAGGCTTGTAAGCCACTTAGATCCTTTATCATGAACTGACTAAAGGCCCAGCAGAACACAGTAACCAGTTTCACCTCTCAGCCAGTGAGGACCAATGGTATTGGACTATGACTGAATATTATTTGTCATTTTACTAAAAAATCAGTTTCTAGCACATGGCTTTTTTTAAAATTTGTGTATGAGTTGCATAATTTATTAGACTTACTACTCATTCTTTATTTTTTATGTTGCCTCTCTGAAAGCCAATTAGAAATTGAAGAAGGGTGATAGGGAGCTTCCATGGGGTTTTCTCATACTGCCACTGGACAAAGCTTACAGTAATTAGCCCAGCTTCTTACAGCCAAGAATGACATAGCACTTCTAAGTTCTTGTAGAATCATCACTGGGTTTGAATCCTACCTACACCACTAAGGCCCTGATGAGTTTGAGATAAATTTTATAATCTTTCTTTATAAAATAAAACAGAAATTCAAATATTACATAAATAAAATATATAACTTAATTAATTATTATTACATGGGAACCAGCCAAAACAAGAAAGAGCCTTTTGCTCCCTATTTGAAAAGTCCCTTCCATGGGCTCCACCCCATCATATCCTCTTTCTCTTCTCTTCTTTCTCTAACTATGATCCTAACTTTTACTGTAATCACTTCCCTATATTTAAAAAAATGTTAAATCATCCAAATGGGCACTCCTAGGCCTGGGTTTGGCCATTTCTCCAGGAACGGCTGAATCATTAATGTACTAATTTGTAGAACTCAGATTATTTACCTCCCAGGTATGTCTGTGAGCAGGGACCCGGCTCAGCACAGAGAAGGTGCTCGCCCACGCCCTTCTTTGTCCCAGTCCCCTCCACTGGCAATGCAGGATGGCTGGCAGAGAAGACTGCAGGACAGACGTCAGACTCCAACGGAAGGGGAAAATCCCATGAAAGTCTTGCACTAAAGAGCAACAGATGGAATACAGCCTTGATTGGCACATTGTAAAGAAAAAAATGATGAAAATCCTCACCACTCTAGCTATTCATGGAAACATCGATTCAGAAATCAAAGACTTTCACTCTGGAGCATGTTCTTTAGGTCCTCCAGGCTCCTGAGACCCACGTTTTATCTCTGCTCTGGCTCTAATGCGGGGCGTGACATCGGGTGTGCTATGGGATATTTGGAATTTCTGATCTGGAAAGGATAAATCACCTTTGAACTCAAACCTTTCTCCACATTGTAAAGATGGAGAAATAAGTTCAAACAAAGAGTAGTTTTCTCAAGGTCAAATCACAGAGACTAAGGTAGGTCTGTTCAGAAACCCTTATTCCCTTATCTCCCTGATCCGAAATCTTGCTATAGTTTCTCACCTCTGCTGAATAAGTCCAATAATCTCTGTCGGGCATTCTCATGCAACCTCAGTCCTCAGACACTGCTTGATACGTAACATAACTCTTTCCTCCACTCACTTGTTTTTTAGAGGGAAGAATGTTCTAGCAACCTCCTCTCTGTTCAATGAGAGGGGCTCCTGAGGCAGATTCTTTCATTGTTGAGCACAACAGTGAGTGTGAGGCTACAGATAGGGAGCATACTGGGGCTCTGAGTTGAGGCAGGATGCTGGAGTATATCTACTAGGAGCAGAATGATGGAACCAGTCTCTCTGGAGAGGCTGTGGAGGGTTAGTCTTGGCGAAGGGTGGAAAGAGAAGGTGATTAGTATCTGAAAAGAAATTTTAGGAAAATGGCAGAGTGCCTCAAAGGGAGATTCATGGTGTAAAGTCCTATGAAGTGCCATGAACCCGCTTTTGAATCTCTCCATGGTATCTTCAGAAATCGTGCACTTCTTGCTTACGCATTGTACAGGAATGAGTGTTCTGGGACGCATCAAAGAACAGAGGGCTCACTCAAGGTTGGTATAAACACAATGGCTACACACAGGGATCTAGACAATTATTAATGATGTTTGGACCTTTCATTTCCTTTACCTGTGCTCATCACTGCTTGAAAATATTCCTTCCTCTCTGCCTCTATAGATCATGCTAGTATGTGTGTGGTATGTATTTAATATAACACACATACTAACTTGAGTGTTCCTATGAACTACTAAAAAGGAAGCGTATCTGGGGGGGGGGGAAGAGTTACTTCCCACACATTCAGGTTTTAGGGCAGCAGAGTTTGAAACTATAAAGAAGACCATGGCTAACAATCGGAAGTGTCTGAAAATGTCAAGAGGTGGTAACAGGTGGATGTGCTACATGAGGCTGTGAATTCTTTCTGGCCAGAGATCTGAAGCAGAGGCAGCCAGATAATGGTCCTCTGCACATGATTTCAGTGAGGGCTACGTGCTTTGGGCAGAGGGCTGGATTGCTGGTCTTTTCTATACCAGTTCTAAAAGTGTATAATTCTATTATTTTAACACAATCTAATGCACATAAAAGACATTTAACAAATGCCATTGGATCATAACAATTACACACACATACACCAACAGCAATATATAGATGTATATTATGCATGTATATAGAGGCTAAGAACATTATGCATGTCTTACTAATGTTATTTACTTAAACTCTTGTCTTCCTCAACAAATATAGCTATCCTTCTTGTACTTTAAATTTAAATTGGCAATATTTGAATTTCTTGTTAGAAACAATAATTTTCTGACAAATGATTCATTTGCATGAATAGCATAAACTCAAATATTCCCTTTATCACCAAACAAAATTTATACTTTCTTTCCAAAGTAATGCCTCCATTTGTATTCCAAAGACAACCATGTTACATGAGGAAAGTAAATGCTTACTACTTTGAATTGGCTTAATGTCCATTACAGATTCCTCTATAGGGCTTTTAGGATTTCTAAGGGAATGCAAATTAAATTGAGTGAGGAGGAAATAAATGCCTCTTTTATTCATAATAAATGGATCTATCAATAAAAGCTTGCTGATCATCCAAATGCTACCTCTGGACTTGTTGTGATCACATAGAAATTCATTATAGGAAATATACTATGCAGAGTAAGACAGCTAATTCAGCATGTAAACTATCATTTCTGCTATGACTTAGAATTATACTTTTTCATCCATGTGAAGATTGCCTTGACAGACACTCATCAGTTGCCTCACATTCTTGCATTTGATACAAATATCTGTAAGAAATACCTATCATATAAGAGGTATGTTTGTGAGGTTGTGTTATTTGCCTAATTTTGGAAAAATAAACACAGCTTTGGTCAACATGACACCGTCTTACTCAACTACCAAGTGAAATGTTAGCAAGAAACTCAGGTCTTTGATGCAATGTGGCCCAACAGAAACAAATGCGAGCCACAAACACAGGGCACACATGCAACTTCAAATTTGTAGTGACATTAAAAATGGTAAAAGTATGCAACCATCAAAAACACGATGCTTCAGAAGTACAACAAAATCATAAATAACCAAAAAATAGTAAAAAGAAACAGATGAAAATAATTGCCATACTATACCTTATTTAACTCGATATATACAACATATTTTTATTTCAACATATAATCATCATAAAATTATTAACAACATCTGGCCTTCTCCTTGTTTTTGGAATATGTGTGTGAAATCGGATGTGCATCTACACTACCAGCTCATCTCAGTTTGGACTGGCCACTTTCAACGCTCACTAGCTACACGGGGCTTGTGGCTACTTCAAACCACACTTTCCTCATGGGTGGATATAAGCAAAGGGAACTGGCAGGGACTCTACCAGACAACACAGTTCTAAGGGCTACATTTTCCACATTTCATCTTAATCACCAGTCCCTACTTTTCAGCCCCTTTTCCTGCTGTGGATAATAATAACAGTCACCTATGTTTCAGCATCATTGAGCCCTAGAGAAGTGAGAAACAAGTATGGCAGGATATTGAAATCTCCAATCACAATAATGAGTGGACAGAAAAGCAATTTGGACTTTTGGTATCTCAATTCTCACACTTCAGGGGAACAGAACAAGAAAGTTTTCCCAGCCTCCCTTAATCTTGAGGACCATGGAGAGCCGATCAGTTAGACTAGTCCCCACTGATCCTATTTTGGTACACAGGGTATTCTTCTTTGCTTTCTTTTTCTGCTTCTGTTTTTATTTTGCTTTACCCTGACAACTCTGCCAACAAATTCCAGTGGAGTCCCTCTGTACCACAAGATGCCACCTGCAGATGAGGAAGATTAAAGTCAGACTTAGTTCTGCCCTATCCTTCATTCTGGGTCCTGCTGCCCTGAGACTCCACTGGAAAAAGCAATGCATTCTATCAGAGTCTTCTCCATGGTCCTCGGAGATGTACACATCCCACTGATGTTCTCTGTACAACCTGGATGGTGTTATTTAATTTGAATTTGCTGACAATACTAAAAAAATTTAGGAGATTTCAAAAGAATCTGATTCACAATTTCAGTGTGTAAAAATGATGTCTGGTGATTCCCAGACCTCGTTCTTAGATGGGATACTAACATTCTAAACCTCTCTCCCAACTCATCCCTCTGCTTTGACCCATTGAGGACTCTGGAATTATTCAGAGCCCTTGCAGGCTCTGCTTGTGGTGCTGGATTTGGGTGGCTAAGCACAGCCGGGGACAGCAAGCCTTTCTCCCCTACTTGTCTTGCTCACGGCTCGGTGTCAGCTTGCCCCTGCCTCTGTGCAGGAGCAATGACACTTAAGACTTGGCCTGTGGCAATGATTTTTCTTGGGTTGCAAAAGTGCACATGATTAATCTCTGCTGTGGAACTTATTCAAGAATCAATGGCCATGCTGTTATTGAATTATATGTGAAATGAAGCACTAATTCAACAAAGGGACATATATCTTCACCAGTATTATGTCTAAAATCTTATTGCATTGGTCAGTGATTATTCAGTTTGAACCAGAAAATTAAATAATATGAACCTTTGTAAATTTCCTTGAAAACTGTGCTTTCTAAACCTCATATTTGGCTTCAAGTCTTCAAATTCCCCTCTACTCAACTTAAAGGAAAATCTTGACTAAAGGATTCATATTTCCATTTTTGTCAAGCTGCCTGTATTATTAGGTTCCTAGGCTGCCATGAAAAAGTTACCGCCAAGTGGGTGACTTAAAACAATAATTTCTTCTCTCACAGTTCTGGAGGCCAGAAGGCTGAAATGAGGGTGTCAGCAGGACCACACTCTCTCCAAAAGCTCCAGGCAGAAATCCATTCAACCCTCTTTCAGCTTATATCTTTTATCGTTTAAGAGTTCTGCTCTTAGACATTGCGTACAAAGACTTGGGTTCAAATCCTGTACTAGCTGTGTAGACTTAGGTAGTTTCACCTCTCTGAGCTTCACTTTTGTCAAAGATTCATAATGGTAACCATTTAATAGGTTGGTATGTGGAGTTAATGAGCTGATGTTTATAAGCCCTTTGGAAGAGAGCATAGTACATAGTAAAAGTTCAACGGATTTCTAGTGTTCATTATCAGGGAGATACTTTTATCTTAGTATGAGTTATGTAAACCTGAGTTATGAGCTCTTTGAAACTTGCTTGTGATCTGATTTCCATTAGTATGCCATAATGCACAGACAAATGCTCGGTGTACCCAAACATTCCTTAACAGAAACCCACGTAATTAGAATTAAATCATAGCTATTTTTTAGGATTCACTGTAAAGAACTTTTATGCGACTATTATTACCAAATTATCCTCAGTACAGTAACTGTTCTGTTTAGCGTAGTTATGCTGATTCTAAAGTCATCAAAGTCAAAAGGACCGATGAGCTACCGCACGAGTGCCCCGGCACACGCTGCACCTGCTGTGGTGACGCTTCTGTTCTTCTGGGTGAGTGTATGTCACGTTGTGTAATTGCACCAACCTCTACCTTTCTCTCACAGTTAATGTCTTGCCACATAGTCAAAATTTACCATCCAGAACTGAGTTTTTCAAACTGTAGTTTGTGACCTATTAGGGGGCAATAAAATCAACTCTGTGAGGCAAAGAGAAGATTAAAAAAATAATGAAATCCAGTAGAATAGAATAGAATAGAATAGAATAGAATAGAATAGAATAGAATAGAATAGAATAGAATAGAATAGAATAGAATAGAATAGAATAGAATAGAATAGAATAGTATCTGATCTCCTCTGATCTTAAAAGTTAAGCAGGCCAGGCCTGGTTAGTATTTGTATGGAAGAAGGCAAGATAAGGGAAAATATGAGAATGGATAAGTAAAGATATTGAGAATATTTTTCTGAAATTTTTGTTTCTATTTCACATGTTCATGTGCATGAGTATGTTCATATGTTCTAGTAGGTGATATAAAATATACTTCTCACCAGGAGTTGTAGCCATTCACTGATTAATATACACCCATTACAAATGTTGTATACATATATTCATTATTGTGGTAGATCACATCTTCAGCCTCAATTCTTTTTTTAAACTTTTTAAACATTGAATACTTTCCAAACTACAGGAAAAAGAACAGTACAATGAACACCATATATTCTTTACATGGATTCATTAACTTTTTAAAAGATTTTGATGCTTTGGGGTTTTCTCTCTGTTATTACACACTTACTATTACTATTCTTAATCTTATTATTATTCTACTGAACAATTGTAGAATTACTAAAAATAAGTTGCAGGTATCATGACTTCACCACTAAAAACAGTATATATCTTCTGAGACTGAAGATATTCTATTACTTAACCTCAATGGAATCACCAAATTCATGAAATCTAATATTTAAAAATGTTATTGTCCACCATATAAAATAACACGTAATCTAATTTTGCTGACCTCTCCAAGAATGTCCTTTTAAGTAACACTTTTTTTGTTCAGGATCCAATCCAGGACTATGCATTACATTTAGCTGTCTCGCCTTTTTGCTCTTGACTCTAGAACAGTCCCTCAGTGCTCAGTGCACACACCCTTTCTGGTGCCAACACACTTCCTCCCAGGGGTGCTGATGAGCCTTGTCTGAAACAACTATCGCTATGGCGGAAGGTACTTTTTTGTACATTCAGAGAACAGTATGTACGTACACATACACACATATGTGCTATATTATTTATATAATACCTATATATAATCTTTGCAATAGGTGTGAAAAAATCAGTTCCCATTACATAGTGAGGAATTTGGATCTTCATTTCTTCATATGGTTTCAAATTATACTCTAGTGTCCTTTCACTTCATGCTTGCAAGCTAGGCCTATAGTAGCGAACTCCCTGAACTTTGGTTTATCTGAAAATATTTTGATTTCTCCCTCACTTTTGAAGGACACTTTGCCAGATAGGAGATTCTTGGTTAAGTTTTTCCTCTTTGAGCACTTTGAATGTATCAGTCTTGTGATTTTTTTTTTTTTGGTTGAAAACTGGTTATTACAATCCAATAATGTGTTAACTCTGGAAATCAGATCTTCTTCCTTCCTTAGAGTTTGCTGTTCTTTTATTTTTTTCTTCTTCCTTTTCGATTAATTGATGTAGGCTATCTCTGTGCAGAAGATCTGCCCTGAGGTATAAACTTAGAGTTTTCTACACTCTTTTCCGAGCCTGTGTCTTTTCTTGGGTGTGCATGGTCACTTTATGGTTTCTCGCATATACATAGTTGATTTTGAATGTCCTACTCTTTAATGTCTGGCTCCCAAAAAGGGGGAAAGAGAAAAATAAGGGTAGTGGGGGAAAGGTGCCAGCCCTTTAAATGCCCTAGAAGTCACTTTCACTGCAGAGAGAGGGGCTTGCAACAAGAGGCAGAGGTGTAACAACTGTGGCCGCTGCCTCTTGGTCTGCACCTCTGTGATCAAGAGCAGCAATCAAAGAGCACAGGTCCTGCCCTGGCTGGTGTAGCTCAGTGGATTGAGCGTGGGCCGGGAACCAAAGGGTCCTGGTTCTATTCCCAGTCAGGGCACATGCCTTGGTTGCAGGCCAGGTCCCCAGTGAGGGCCATGTGAGAGGCAACCATACATTGCTGTTTCTCTCCCTCTCTTCTTCCCTCCCTTCCCCTCTCTCTCTAAAAATAAATAAATAAAATCTTTAAAAAACACAGGTCCTGGGTATTTGGAGGACAGGGTCCTTTCTGCACACCCCAGCTCCTGTAAATTGTGTGCAAGCTGCTCCAGGGACACGCGCACAGCTGTCTGTCATGCAGCTGAGGGCGGGAGATGGGTAGCTACTGTTGCGCTAAGAGCCAAAATTGACCAAAACCAACCACAATGTATGGTTCGAGTCTCCTCTTGGAAATTGTCAGCCTTCCATAGAGTCCAGAGTTCTGAAATAATTACACCAGATAGATTCTGCCAGTACACTTGTTGTCTAAGTGAAGAGTCAAATTCCTGGTACTTTCTACTCTGCCTTCAGCACAAAATCCTTTTCTGCCTCAAATCTTCACCCTTTCTGTATTCACATCCTTTTCTATGTTTATAATACCTCCCACTAAAGTGGTAGAGTATATTTCCCCACCATGATTTTCTGTTTAGTCACTTGATTTTATTTGATAACTCAAATAAGTCGAAAGTTCTGGTGTGCCAGTTCTGAGCCTGATCTCTAAGAAAAGTGGTGGGTTTCTAACTCATTGTCTTAGGCTTCTGCTTTCACCATAATAAGAGCATTACCAGAGTGACCTCAGGATGGAGATGAGAAGGATGTGATACAAAGATCAGCCCTCTAGCTGGGGCCAGACGTGATCTGATAACTTCCTAATGTGTTATCAAATACAACCAAGATCAGCAAAGTCTCTCAGCCAAGCCTAGCCTAGGTCAGTCAATCTCCACTCGATCCACACACACATATGAGCTGAATAAAACCTTATTCATTTACATACCTAGGATTTTGTGATTAATAATAATACTGTTATTGTAGTTTTAGCACAAATAATAAACATACAAACAGCCTCCAGGAAATGGTTGAGCACTTACTTTTGAACAATTTATAATATCCATCATTTCCTTTGTTTTTTCATTGATAGTGTTTCCCCTAGGAATCCTTCTGGAGATCTGAACATTTGTTCTATTGCATTTCCATAACATCAGTTGCACAACCATGCTTTCAAGCACAATGAACTGCCACTTTCTGTATGCTTGTCCATTTTTTTCCCTACTACTATTGCTTCTCCAGACCCCCACACCAGATCATAAACCACTCCCAGTAGAAAAATAATCTGCGATAGAGGTTAGGGCCTAGGATTTAGATTCGGACAGGCTTTGGTTGCATGTCCCTCCCAGCCGTGGGAACAGGGCACATGTCTGAGCATCTAGGAGGCCTCTCCTCACCCGTAAGACATACAGCACAACCACCTTCTAACTCGCATGCTTTCTGTGAGTACTAAATAAGTTAGGGTGGATAAAGAGTCCAGAACATGACCGAAACTTAATAAATGCCAGCTGTTATTAATATCTTCCGCTCATCTCTATAACCATGGCATTTTAGCATATTGACTATAGAACCATGAAAGAATGTCCACTATAGTGACCCAGACAACTGAGAAAGTTGGAAAGCATGGAGAAGCAACCACTGTGCCATCAGGATTCAGATTTTTAAAAAAGGAAAAAAAAAAAGATAAATTCATGAGAACATAATCCAAAGGCATGCTAGGGTAATATGGAATCAGAGTGGATTTTAAAGTTTTGATTTTAGATATAATTTTAAGTTTTTGTTTTTCCTTTGAAAAGTAGTATAATTCTTTTTTTTCTTCTATTTTGTTTCTTATCTTCTAACATACAAGAAAGATGAAGGTATAAGGAAAAGCAAAAATTCACTGTCATGGATTTAATTTTTAAATTAGAATATCTTTTTTTTCCTAAGTGAAATGACCCTGGTGGTGAAAGACAAATAACATATGATCTCACCTATGAGTGGAACCTAATCAACAAAACAAATAAGCAAGCAAAATATAACCAGCACGTGGAAATAAAGACCAAACTTGCCCTGGCTGGTGTGGCTCAGTGGATTGATTGCTGGCCTGCAAATCAAAGGGTTGCCAGTTCGAATCCCAGTCTAGGGCACATGCCTGGATTGAAGGCCAGGTCCCCAGTAGGGGTCGCAGAAGAGGCAACCACACATTGATGTTTCTCTCCCTTGCTTTCTCCCTCCCATCCCCTCTCTAAAATAAATAAATAAAATAATTTTTTAAAAGAACAAACTGACAATAACCAGAGGGGAGGGGAGTAATGGGGCAAAGAAGGGGAAAGGTCATCAAGGAACATGCATAAAGGACCCATGGACAAAAACAAAGGGGCAGGGGAAGGATTAAATGTGGGAGGTGGGGGTCAGTAGGGCCGGAGAGAATAATGGGGGGGAATGGGGACAAGGGTAATTGCATAAAAATTTAAAAAAAGAAGACATCTAAACTTTTTTACTAAGAATATCTTCTTTTTAAAGAGTAAAACTAAATTAGGAGGAAAAATGGTCAATGAAATATTCTTTTTTTGTTGTTTTTCTCCTTAATGATTTATTCTTAAACTTTATTAGAAACTTGATAAAATTAAAAGAGATGCTACAATAGAAATAGGATCAGATCTGAAATGAAATAGACCTGCTGTTGAAACTCAGCTTTGCCATTAATTTTGCAAACCAGAGAAAGCTACTCAATCTCTTGAAATTTGGTTTCCTCATCTCTAAATTAAGCATAATAAAGCCTTATAGAGTTTCTGTGAGAATTAAATGCAGGAAGAATTTAAAGTGTCCCTATAATAGATTGAATGATTGACCCTAATCCCTCCCCACTCCCCCCAACTACACCTTTGTCATGTCTCCAGCACCACAGGTAGAGTGTATGTCCTTTATTGCCCTGTCTCCAGCTTTGGTGAAGGGCAAATGTGAGCCTAGGTTCCCAGGGGCTTTGTGTATTTAGGTTTTTTCTCCTGTGTTACTGCCACTGTCATGAGAAGAACATGCATCAATTAACTTGCTAGTCAAAGAGGATGAGAGACACAGGAAGCAGAGTTCCTCCTTTCACCTGGCTGATTTGCAGCGTGAAACAGGGCCGCCCAGCAGGGCCCAGCCCGGATCAGCAGAACCATCCTGAATGGCCAGCAGATACGTAAGGATAAATAACTATTTTAAGCATTTGGTACTGGGATAATTTCTTACACAGTTATTATAACAAGAGTTAACCAATGCACGGCCCAACACTGTAAATGACACATAATAGATTGATAAACATTAGTTCTCTAATAACATAATATGTCATTGGGAATTCAGTTTATTTACTCTAAACACTGGAGAGAAAGCTCTTTATTTTACATGATTTGTTTTGAAGGTCAATTGCTAACACTATCATTAGGCTATTCATTAACCCATTAGGCTAAAAAGCAATATAAAAAGAATATGAACATAGTATGGCATAAAATTAATCCATACCAAATTTAGTTGGCAGTCACAATACCCATTACCCTGGTAATACCCATTACCCTATAATTTCAGGGATTCGGATGCAAGTCTCAATGTGTATCACATACACCCTTTAAAATATATCAGTCAATGAAATATTCTATTTATTTCCTACCTAAGTGGAATTTGAACCACAAATGGCAGGTAATAGATTCATCTTTCATTAAAATAATCCTCCACACAACTCAGTGTTCTCCAAAAGAATTCTTATGACTTAAGTCACCTAATACATGAAGATTTGAAGAGCTTTTTTGCTTGCATCTCAGCTTTCTCTGTGTTACCAAGACACACAATGAAAAAGCAGGCCAGCTCTCAGGTTCCCTCTCAGACCCAGGGAAAGACCAGTTTCTCAGGAAGCCTCGCTGGAAGCACCCTTGAATTTGACGTCTAAAAATGCCTCCTACCAATGTCCCCACTTCAAGTGCAGACTGCAAGTCACTACATCTGCCTTTCATGATTTCCTTTAGCAACAGAATGTTTACGTTTTGACAAATAAATACCAAAGAAAGAACCTGTGGGGGGGAAAGCTCTAGAAAGTGCTCAGTAGTGTTGCAATTATGTCACTGATTTCTTATCAGGAAACCCAACCCAAAGGGCAGAACTATAAGTTTTAAATGTTTCATAAGAACTTTTTCAGTAAGAAAGTTCTTCACCCAATTCTATCCAGCTCTCCCTCTGAAAATTAAGTTCTCCTTTTTGCATTACTACGTATTACATTCATTAAGCCATAAGGTTCAACTTCTGGATTGCTGTGTGGTATTAAAAGAGTGCTCATTTTCCTTCCAAGACTCAGAAAGCCAGAAAATCTGTGAGTCATCTGTTCAAAACTTCCTTTTTTTTTCACTTTTACACTGTGATATAAGAATGCATTCATTTGACAAATGATGTGCAAACACCTGCCGTGTGCTATGCATTGTGTTAGATCCTCACGAGCTGAGAGTTGCACAAGGGAGTTAGACATTCATTAAAAACTCAGAGGAAACATATAAAATTAAACTTCTAACAAGTACTAGAAAGACAGGTGCTTGGTATTGAGGGAGTATACAATGGGAGGGCTGGTCTGATTTAGGAATATGCAGAAGGCTCCCATGAAGAAGTGATGGTAGAGCTAAAATATAAAGAATAGGTAGAAGTCACACAAGTGAAAATGTTTGGCAATGAGGCGTTTCCGGGTGGAGTGATCAGCATATACAAAGTGGGTCGCTCATTCAAATCACTGAACGCAAAAGACCAGTGTGGGTGGAACAGAGTGTTATAAAGAAGAATGGTATAGAATGAGGGGGTAGGTGAGGCAGACAAGTGACTAGTAGTTCCTTGGGCTGAACTTCTTCACGCTTGATATGTTCTTCCAGATCTACCCTATACCCTTCTTCACCATATCCTTTGTCCCAGAAAAAGGCACATTGAAAACTCCATCAATGGGCTCCCTTGTCCTCCAGCTTGAGGTGTGGTCAGCCCACGGGAGGCACCCCCAGGGAACTGGATGATGAGATGAGAGTAAGGAAAGACTGCACGGTATTCTCAACCATAGGCACACTCACCCAGAGGAAGCAAAAAAGTAAGTCGCTATTCAGATTTACCTATCAAAATGATCACTTTGGCTATAAAATATAAATTGGATTGGAAAGGGCAGGAATAGATGGATATTTTTGTAGTTCAAACAAGACATGATAGGAGCTTGTAAGGGAAAATACTGGTGAAAATAGAGAGAAATTGGTGGATCCAAGACAGGAAAAAGTTTCCAGGGTAGATGCTAACATTTCATATATGGAAGTTGATAGAAGGCAGGTGATTGAGGAGAGCACCTGCAGAGAGGAATCCAGGTGTGCAGATGACAAGCAGGGATTTGCCTTTGGACACATTGAATCGGAGGTGGCTTTGAGACATCTAGATGGAGGCAATCGGATATCCAGATTTAAAACTCTAAGGCAAGGTCAGGGCTTGGGGACTTACATTTAGGAGTTCTTAACATATGGTGATGGTTAGACCTGTGGTTATAGTGGGGTTTCCCACAGGGTGAGAATAAGCTAGGGGCCCAGGTCCAATCTACCATATACTGACCAGTTAAAGGAAAACAAACTCACAAGGATAAAAATAAAGGTGCAGCAGAAACTCTGTGGGTACATATTATAACAAGGGAAAGTAGTGCCATGGAAGACAAAGAAACAGTATGTAAACTTGGATAAATCATAAGTATCTTTGGTTGATTAAAAATACATGAAAAATATTCTTCTTACTCTGTCATTATACTCCCACATTTTTAGGGAATTAATGTTATGTCTTAAAAGAAAGGGTTTTCTATGCCAGAGAACAATTTTGCTGCACTTAGGTTCGTTTTGATTTTGACCCTTCTCTGCAATAGAAGATAGTTTTCCTAGTTTTTATCCATAATAAAGGTCAGTGCTGCATCCTGCTGCTTCTGATTATCACTGCTGGCCGCAGGCAGAACCGAGAACTTGGAAAAAGCACTAGGAACTTGGATGCCAGTTAACCAAGGTTTTACTCTAGAAAACTTTGGCCGGCACATAAAGCAAAACCAAACACACAAAGGTTAACCTTCCCAAGGACACACATTTAGAAAATAACAGAGTTGGATTGAAACTAATGCTTTCTGATTTCAAATTCCCTATTGTATGACGCTTGAAGGCAGGACCATAATCACTCGGTGATACTCTTCCCCTAATCTCTATATTGCAAACAAGATGTAATAAAAACAAAAGCTCATTAATTGGGAGAGTGAACATACAAATTGTAAAACTCAAAGATCAAAATCTCCCAAATTGTAAATTTAATAATGCCAGCAGCCTTAGTCTCATCATTTGGGGGGAAAGAATATGCCTTGGTCTCAGCCAGCTGAGAACTGCTGTAACGACAATAACAAAACCACAGACATTTATTTCTCACCGTTTTGGAGGCTAAAAAGTCCAAGGTCAAGGTCCTGGGCGAGCTAGTCCCTGGTGAGATCCTGCTTCTTAACCTGCAGATGGCTGCGTTCTTCTCATCTCCTGGCTTGGCAGAGAGCAGAGAGCTAGAGCAAGCTCACCTGTCTCTCCTTATAAGGGCCCTAATCCCTTCAGGAGAGCTCTGCCCTCATGCCCTAAGCCTCTTAAAGGCCCCGCCTCCTAATACCATCACATTGGGATATGGATTTCAACCCGTGGATTTTGGGGGTGGGGGGCACAAATATTCAGGCCATAAGAGCCTTTAACACCCCTTCTCAAGTCAACGGTGCAGACTGCTTTGCAGTGTTATAACATAATTCCACGGTAGTTTGCCTGCAGCTCAAGGGACCAAAAGAAATTTGGTTCTGCTCATACTTCCTTTGTTGTGTGGACAACTAACCTGCCAAAACCAAGCAAGGACCAAACCTGTGGTTTTGTTACCCAACATTTTTGAATAAGCTTGTTTTACCGTCCCTGTTTCACTTGAGCCTTGATAGTTCACGTAAGGTTCTTTCATAGCAGCTGGTTTCACTCTGAGGAAGAGTGGATGCCACATCAAAACATTCCTCTGGCAGTGTCAAAAGGCTGGGCCACTTCAACATCAGGGCAAAGGATTTGGTGTCACTGTTTAATGAAACTAACTCATGTCACCATGAGTGAGGGCTGTGTTCTCCATGGCTTTGGAGAACCTAATTACTAAAACTGCCCCATGGTTGAGGGACAGCATTGTGCCGAAAGAGCAGTGGATGGTGGTTGTTTCACCACAAACAAACTTGATTAAGCTGTGGCCAATGGAGGTATGTCTCCATTTTTAGGTTGTCATTATCTAAACTAAACAAAATGGAAAATTTTTATCTAGCACATCATAACCAATGAATCCGAGGAGTGGCTGTCTGGTTGGAAAGTAAATGAAGCCCTCAAGAAGGGAAATTTAACATAAATGAGAAGCCAAGGTAATGCGTATGTGACTGGGTGGACTCTGAGTTGCTCGGATAACAGTACCAAAGATGGGTATCCGTGCCCTGCAACAGTCTATCGGCCATTGTTAGTTAACTAGGTTACTGCTATTTCCTAGCTAACTGACACTAACTACCATCTCTTATTTTGCCTTGGAAAAGTGTCAAATACAAGGAATTGTCCATCGGTGCCCATCTCTTCTCAATCAGTAGGACGACTGGATACCAGAATGGACCATGGACCCTTGGACAACCCCACCTGGGAGGCCGAGACCTTGGCCATTTGTCCTGGGGTTGTTTTGCCTTCACCTGTGAACATGAGGTCTTGAGGAATTGTCATGAGGACAGAAAGGTAGAGAAGGTCAAGATCATCATAGTCCCAGAAGCTAATTCAGGTAATACATTATAATCAGAGCTACAGCCTCATGAGAATTTCCGAGTGCTTTCTATTTTGTAACATTTTCTGAAGAAACCAGAAGTTCATTTTACAGTGCCCCAAATGTGAAAGAAATTCTAATTGGATACCCACCCTGTCACACATTCTGTAAAAAGAGGCAATTCATGTCAGAAAAGACAAACAGAGACTAGGTCCTATCCACGGAGCTCAAGACCACCCTTCCAAACTTGGGGAGTATTGTTGGGGAGGAGCTCCATTTCTGCTCAGACCATTTGTCTTAGTTTCCTAGGCTTGCCCTAGCAAAGTACCACAAACCACGTGCCTTAAAACAACATAAATATATCATCTGACAGATCTGCAGGCTATAAACGTGCCAGTAGGAATGGTTCCTTCTAAGGGATCTAAGTGGAACCGTTTTATGCCTCTCTCCTGGCTTCTGGTGAAAGCCGGCAATCCTTGGCATTCCTTGGCTTGTAGACACGCCTTTCCAATCTTAGCCTCCATCTTCAAAAGGCTTTCTTCCTATGTTTTTCTTCCCCTTTTTATTATAAGGAGCCATTTATACTGGGTTAGGGCCTACCTTACTCCAGTATGATCTCTTCTTAATCAATTACATCTGCCCCAACCCATTTCCAAATAAGATCTCATTCTGAGGTTTGGGGAGTTTGACTTCAACCTGTCTTCTTGGGGGACACAAGTCAGCCCCAACACCATTCAAGCAATTCTTAACGATCTCACCAGAAAATAAAACCACTGCAGGTAAAATCTTTTTTTTGCTATTTTTTAAAACAGAAAACAAATAAAATGTGTGTTTTTTTAAACCTTTAATATCTGACTTAAAGAATTGAAACTTTTACTTACTGCATTTTATAAGGAAACATTAACTAACTCGTAGCCTGACTAAAAGGTTGTCTCCCCTGATCTTATGTGCAAATATCTCCTAAAATAAATAATTTATCCCTTGGAATTCCTTATGTCACTCACCTTCCTCTGTGGACCAGGGTGCTACCCTACAAAAGTGTTTCAGTGACTGTGTCTTAAATATTATAACCCAGCACAACTTCCCTTCATTAGGAACCGTCATTGCCAAAGGTGGCTTCCACAGCTGCATGCAAAATTCTTGGGAGATCAGGGAGATAGCCAATTTAAAGTAATAAACAGTATTTGACCTTGTATTTTTTAATTTAATCTTTATTATTTTTTTTCCATGACCATTTAGTCCCCTTATACCTTCCTCCCCCAGCAATCATCACACTGTTGTCCATGTCCACAAGTTCTTTTTCCTTTTTGCTCAATCCCTCCTCCCCCTCACCCCACCTCCCCCACTAGCTGTCATCTGTTCTACATCTATGAGTCTGTCTCTGTTTTGCTTGCTAGTTCAGTTTGTTCATTACATTCCACATATGAGTGAAATCATATGGTATATGTCTCTCCCTAACTGGCTTATTTCACTGACCCTTTGTGACAGTATGGTCCATCCATAGGTACAAGGGTAAAATTTTCTTTTTTACAGCTGAGTAGAATTCCATTGTGTAAATGTCCCATAGTTGTTTTATCCACTCATCTACTGATAGACCCTTGGGCTGCTTCAATATCTTGGTGAATGTATCTGATTGAATGTAGCTAAGAGGATGAACAAATGTGAATTTTAAGTCAAGCCACAGAAATATTAGAAAGTATATCCCTTTCATAAAGCAAGCCTGTCTCAATAAAACAAGCCTAGAAGTGGATTACCATGTCTGTGCCAAACATTGAATTCCCAGGATACCCTGACAGATTATTTCACCTAGGATCTGATGCCTGAAGAAGCCTAGCATGCAGCTGAGGGCTATCCCCTTCTGGAGAACTATTCCCCATCACCAGAGGCATTTCTGCTGTACCAAGTTCAGTACCAAGTGCCCAGGCCTTATTAATTGCAATGATTCTCTGTAAGTCGAAGTGAATGACTCTCCTGATGGTCTTCCAGGAGACCGTCTTTCTGACTGCCTTTCTCAAAAACCAAGGGTCAAAGTGGGGCCCATTGGCAGCTCTGGCTGCATACAGGCACCAAGAACAACAGGGCTTTCCTAATTAGAAACGTGGGGCAGCCCAACTTACGTGCTGAGAGACGCAGCCAAATGTGCTGGAAAGAGAAAAGGTACAGCAAACAGGGCCCCCTGCTGATATCTCCAGCCTGACCTCTCATCACTTTGTACTTCTCAGTCTCCGCTCCAGGAGGATTGAATTTCACTCAGGTCGCCAAGTTGACATTTTCGCTCATTCTGTTTCTTGTTCTCATTCTCTCTTAACCTCTGGGTCCTTGCGCGTGC